>JAWRYS010001618.1:0-41143 GCA_034769895.1 Magicicada septendecula | reverse complement strand
CGAGAACGAAACATAGCTACAGTACGAGTACTAGATCGACAAAGGCAACGGATCAGCCGCTCATTAACACGTGCATCATTCGTTCGGCTTGCCTTTGAATATGCACCAGATATTAACTACTCAGCGCATTCAAAAATTGCTATCGGTGGAATGGATAAAGTATGTCAATATTGTCAGGCATTGAAATTTCGGAATGAAGCAGCCGGCATGTGCTGCGCATCAGGAAAAGTTGTGCTGTCACCTCTACCCGCTCCGCCGGAGCCTTTATTATCCCTTCTTACTGGCAATTCAGATGATTCCAAATTATTTTTGCGTAAGATACGCAAATTTAATTCTTGCTTCCAAATGACGTCATTTGGGGCAACTAAAATTTGCGATCGTGCATCCGATGGACGTAATTTTGAAACTACATTCAAAATTCAAGGCCAGGTGTACCATAAAATCGGATCACTGATGCCAATGCCTGATAACAATCCGAAATTTCTTCAAATTTATTTTATGGGCGATTGTGAAGAGCGCGTGACGACTCGGTGCCTGTATAATTTTATTGAACAAGCAGAGGAAAGAGCAATTGTGATATTATTGGAAAATTTTTTAGAAGATCACAATCAACTAATTCAATTGATCAAAAGAGTTTCGCCACGACTGCAAAATGACAATTATCAAATCGTCATAAAAGCCGACAAAGTACCATTAGGTGAACATGCTGGTAGATTCAACGCTCCAACTGTTGATGAGGTTGCTGTTATCATGGTTGGTGATCCAGTTGACAAAAGATCTATAAAAATTACACGGCGAGACAACACTGTCAGTACGATTTCGGATCTACACCGTTCATATGACGCACTACAATATCCATTGATATTTTGGCAAGGACAAGATGAATATCACCTTAATATCAAACAGTATGATCCAAATACCGGTAAATTTGACAATTATCTATTTACTTTCTTACTGTATGTATAGATTTTAATTTCGTATTGCATTTTATTTTTTATTTTTTTAGGTGATTACAGAAATAATAAAGTTAGCTCAATGAACTACTACGCACACCGAATAATGGTTAGACAACATCAAGACAATTATATCCTTCGATATCGTCAGCTGTTCCATCAATACATTGTTGATATGTATGCTAAGGTCGAAAGCGAACGCTTGCGATTCCTTCGATTCAACCAGGCAAAACTACGATCGGAAGAATATATTCACTTACGAGATGCTGTTGCTGGAAACATCGATGGAAATTTAAATCCCAATTACATCGGTAATGCTTTCATTTTACCTTCAAGCTACATCGGCAGTCCACGGAACATGCAGGAATACATACAAGATGCGATGACTTACGTACGTCATTACGGCCGACCGGATTTATTTATTACATTCACATGTAATCCGAATTGGGAAGAGATACAAACTTTACTATTGCCAGGACAACAAGCCATTCATCGTCATGATTTAACTGCACGTGTGTTTAAACAAAAATTGAAATCCTTAATTGATTTTATTGTTAAATATTCAATTTTTGGTATCACACGTTGTTGGCTGTATACGATAGAGTGGCAAAAGCGAGGTTTGCCTCATGCCCACATTTTGGTTTGGCTTAAAGATAGAATCCGTCCTGAAGAAATCGATCAAATAATTTCAGCCGAAATTCCAGACCCATTAATTGATCAAGAATTATTTGATATTGTCACCAAACACATGATCCATGGGCCATGCGGTGCTTTCAACATGACGTCACCGTGCATGGAAAATGGAAAATGTAAAAAAAACTTCCCAAAGCCGCATACGAATGACACGATCACGGATATTGATGGTTATCCAATGTATCGCCGCAGAAGTACTGAGAATGGTGGCCACACATTTACAATGCGACTGCCGAACTTTCCAAATCAAGTTGAGTTTGATAATCAGTGGGTGGTACCATACTCACCACTACTTTCAAAAACTTACAAAGCTCATATCAATGTTGAGCTTTGCAGTTCTGTTAAATCAATTAAGTATATTTGTAAATATGTAAACAAAGGCAGTGATTTGGCCATATTTGAAGTACAAAACATAAATAAAAATGACGAAATAGCACGATACCAAATGGGCAGATACATTAGCAGCAATGAAGCTATTTGGCATATTCTCAGCTTTCCCATCCACGAAAGAGATCCTGCTGTCCAACATCTGGCAATACATCTTGAAAACGGTCAACGTGTATACTTCACTGAAGAAAATGTTCTCCAAAGAGCGTTCGAAGCTCCGAAAACGACTCTAACTGAATTTTTTACATTGTGTCAAAAACCTGATGTTTTTGGCCAATTCGCGAAGACATTGGTGTATGGTGATGTTCCACGTTATTTCACATGGAACAAATCCAGTAAAAAATGGGAGCCACGGAAACAAGGAAAACCACATCCTTCCATTACAGGCATATTCAAAGCTAAGACATTGGGGAGACTTTACACGGTACATCCAAAGCAACGTGAGTGCTTCTATTTACGTTTGTTATTGGTGAATGTTCCCGGACCAACGTCTTTTGAATTTTTACGAACAGTTAATGGTCGAGTATTCAATACATACCAGGATGCATGTCGTGAACTGCAATTGCTAGAAGACGATAACCATTGGGACTTAACGCTTGCTGATGCTGCGTTGACATCAACACCGAATAACATTCGTCAGTTGTTTGCAATTATTTTGACGACATGTTATCCCTCGCAAGCACAAACTTTGTGGGAAAAATATAAAAATTGTATGACAGAAGACATCTTGCACCGAATTAGACAAACAAATCAATGCCAAAACATAGATTATACACCAGAGATGTACAATGAAGCATTGGTCTTGATCGAGGATTTATGTGTTCTTATTTCAAATTTACCACTTAATCATTATGGTATGCCATCACCTAATCGTCCAGCCACCGACTTAGTCAATACCGATTTACAACGAGAAAATCAATATGACCATGGAAGTTTAGCAACAATTATCATGAACAGTGAACCATTACTGACAGCAGAACAAAAAATTATTTATGATCGGATTATGCTGGCTGTTGCTGCTGAACAAGGCGGTTTTTTTTTTCTTGGATGCACCCGGTGGAACCGGTAAGACATTTTTAATGTCGTTGATTCTTGCCAAAATACGGTCGCAACAAAAAATCGCATTAGCAGTAGCATCGTCAGGCATTGCGGCTACTTTACTGGATGGTGGGCGAACAGCACATTCAACATTCAAGCTGCCATTGGACGTTCATAATAAACCAGATGCAATGTGTAACATCAAAAAGAATAGTGGAATAGCTGCAGTGTTGCGGAAGAGTTCTATAATAATTTGGGATGAGTGCACAATGGCACACAAATATTCACTTGAAGCATTAAACAGAACTATGCAAGATTTAAACAGCAATAATAAACTTTTCGGTGGTGCTATCTTACTTTTGTCTGGTGACTTCCGGCAGACCTTACCGGTTATACCTCGCTCTACTTTCGCGGATGAGATTAATGCATGTTTGAAACAATCATTCTTATGGCGAAGTGTTGAAACACTTCGATTGACCATAAATATGCGAGTACAATTGCAAAATGATCCATCAGCACAAATATTTTCCGAACAACTACTAGATATTGGGAACGGTAAAATAGAACTGCAACCAAATACGCAATGCATTAAACTACCAGACAATTTTTGCACTGTTGTTCAGGATAAAAATGAATTGATTCAGAGTATTTTCCCGGATATACAGAATAATTATTTGAATCATGAATGGCTTAGTCAACGGGCGATTTTGGCAGCCAAAAACGTTGATGTTGACGAAATTAACTTCCAGATACAACAGTTGTTACCAGGCGATCTGATGTCTTTTAAATCAATCGATACTGTTGTTGATGAAAATGAAAGTGTAAATTTTCCGATTGAATTTTTAAATTCATTAGATATCCCTGAAATGCCACCACATAATCTTCGATTAAAGATTGGTTCCCCTATTATTCTCCTCCGTAATTTGAATCCACCTCAATTATGTAACGGTACGCGTTTGGTCATCAAAAAGATCACCGGAAACATTCTTGAAGCAACCATTTTGGCTGGGAAGTTTAAAGGAAAAGTGGTCCTGCTGCCACGTATTCCGATGATACCATCAGATTCTACCATACCCTTCAAAAGGCTACAGTTTCCAATTCGTTTAGCTTTCGCCATGTCTATAAATAAATCTCAAGGTCAAACAATGTCCATTTGTGGTTTAGATTTGGAAAATCCATGTTTTTCTCATGGGCAACTATATGTTGCGTGTTCACGTGTTGGGAAACCGTCGAATCTATTTGTGTTAGCTAAAGACAGGTTAACCAAAAACATTGTGCACCGATTGGTGTTAAATTAAATTGAAATTGAAAGTATTTATAATTCAAAAAAATAGATATTAATGTTTAAAAGTTTAAGACTGTCTGCCTTGCCTACCTCATTCATGAGTTTAAGCGTCACATGTTATTTACTGTATTATACTGTAATATACTTATATTTGTTATAAAATTAAATGGAAATAATAAATCTGATAAATTTTTATTTTGTACCTATTGATTTCTGCTTAATATCAAGTGTAAGAACATTTTAATTAATTGTGTTCAACGTACTTCCCCTTCAAATCTCAATCCAGTGAATTTGTATACCAACATCAACATTTTCGTCTTTGTTCGTAAATAATTTCATTGTACTAAAGGGTTATAGTAGTAGAAAGTCAAATAAGGAATCACCATATTTTTTTACAAATACCATCTGTGTGAAAAAGCATAGTGGACTCCGTGACTGATGTTCTCTTATTGTTCCTCTTAGATTGTTTACTATAATGTAATATAACAAAAACTTTAGCCACAGCAACGCGTGGCCGGGTCAGCTAGTATATATATATATTTTCTTAAGTTAAAAGTCAGTTTAATTCATTTTGTATAAAAAATTTACTGGGGAGGTAGGTGCATTTTCAACAAGTTTCAACCAGAAGGAATGCATGTTGAAACACCTTTCAACTTGTTTGTTGAGACAAGTTGAAGGCTGAATCATCAAGATGTTAACATGTCCGTCTCTGAGCCAAGTGTATTTTTTCATAGGGTTATAATATTATGCAATATTTCTATTTTTATTATTTGGCAATGTTTCAGTATATATAAATTCTTTAAATTATTTATGATAACAGGGGGGCGTTCATTATTTTATATATTTGTAATTTCTCACTATAATAGAGCCCAGAAGTGCAGTATGGTGTAACTGCATTAGGCACTTAGCCACTTAGCCACTTAGGCACTTAGTTTTGAATTTTATTATGTCCTGAGGACTACTGTATACTGTATGCTTAAGCATTCTCTTATACACCTGACGTGTAATCAACCCACACCATGAGGGTAATATAAAAATAAATTTGTAATCCTAACAGGGAAGATTATAAAGAAAAAGTAAGAATTTATATACACCATGAAGGTAATATAAAAAGGGCGTGGCAAGAGACCTTTATGTATATTTTATTGTATACTATTGTATAATGTATTTGTGTCGTGGAACATGTTATGTATGTATATTTGTGTGTACATTTTGGGGGTTATAAGTGTTATGCATTTAGTGTATTTTGGTGGGGACTTTGGATATAGGGTTTTATTTGTTCGATGTCTTTTTATAAAAGAAAGTTAATACATGGAGTCATGTAGGTATATCCTTTTCATTTTTTATAACAGGTATTCTATCTCAATTTATCATTGCTGATCATTTCTTTAAGGAAATAATTTATTTTATTTAACCTCATAACAAGTATATGAATTGTCACCCTTTAAAATTTATTTAATTTGTTTGAGTAATTATTATTATAATTAATATTAGCAAGGAATCAATACCATTTATCTTCATTAAGTTATATGAAGCATTCTAAAAGGAACATATAAAATAAATTTTATATTTTATTAATATTTCAATGGAAGCTTATTTCAAGGTTAGTTATGGTTTTAAATTTCAATTCATTGGTAGAGTGACATAGCAAGTTATTTTCTTGGTTTCAATAAATATTTTCAGGTGGCCTTGTTGAGAAAGTATACTTTATTTAATTAACTATTTAAGGGAATTATAGATTACTGTTGGGTTTATTTATTTTATTATTAATTGTTTACTGAGATAGAATAATAAAAAGGATTTGTTAATTGTTCAATTCATGAGTTTTCATTGCAAGTCCCGTCTCACTGGATCCAGCGCATTTTTGGCTTCTCTAGGCTTTAGCCTAGTTATAATTAACTTGTGGCCCTCTTTACAAAAAAAAAAAAAAAATTCTCAACAATTTTTCTCAAAAAAAAAAATCTTTTTTTTTAACTGCTTAAGTTAAAGTGGGGTTACATTTGGTAGCAGAGTGCGGTTACGATTAGGGTCAACCCGTGGGTCCTGTGGGTGCGACGGGGCTTGCAAACTTAGGAACATTTTGGAACTCCCACAATGTTGAGTTCCAATGGAACTTAGGAAAATTTTCAAGAAGCCCTATATCTAAAGTTGAAAATATTTTTGTTAGCTTTAAGGTTTTGAGATAAATGTATATGTACTTGCCCGCCTTGAATAGTGAATAGTGCCACGTGGTGAGAAATTTTAGAAGGGGAAATCCCTGGGGAACAGGGACTTATCGCGGTTCGGTGCTTGGTTGATTAGAGTATTACCTTGCCCATATTTGGGAGGTGTTGTTTTTTGTAATTATGCGGTATGGCCCGATCGGCAGTCGGTTTCTTCCGATAAATGGTAGCCGAAGTAACATGAGAAATTGTTAAAATAAATTTTCGTTGGTCGGTGTTTTTTTTCGTGTTGTGTGTGTGTCGCGTTCCTTTTGTCTAGTGTAATCGAGTGAGAGCAGTTGAGGTAGTGGGCTAGTTTCTCGCATCGGTAGGTGGACCCGCAGTCTACTTAATGGAAGATATAGTACTTGAGTTTTTCAGATTCCGGTATTAACTAGCATTTGTTTTTAAAGTTGTGTGTTAAGTGTGCCGACCGCGAAGTGAGGATGAGTACACTTAATCCTGAGTTGTTTTTGCGGGAGGAACTTAAGTTCGAGCTCCGGGCCCGGGGCAAAGAACCTCGAGGCAATGTAAATACTTTACGGCGGCAGCTCCGAGAAGCGCTGGCCGTGGGTGATGCGCTCTCTAGGGTCACTATTACTGACCCCGAGAGTGAGTGGGAGTGTTGTACGGAGAAGTGGGATGAGCTGCGGGAGTTAGCTCACTCCGTCGAAAGTTTGGAGGAGGGACCGGGATGCTCTCTCGGTGTCCGGCGGATCCGGCAACGTATGCAGCACGTAATTCTTCGGCTGCAGAATTTGCAAGTCCAAGGCGGTGAACTTGTGCCGCCATATAATATACCCGAGAGAATTCAAGAGATTATCTCGACCCTCCAGGGGTCACAACCTGTAAGAGCATCCACGCCCGTTCCGGTTGCTGAGGAGTCCGTGGCCTCAGCCGTGAATACTTCTTCGTATAGAGACGTAGAACCTGTGCAAACTGGTGGGGGGCGGCGACGTACAATAAACTGCCCAACCCACTTGCCCACATTATACAACAACTTCCAGTCGTAGATGGACTGGAGGCGGACAAACTCATACCTTTTTTTAAAACCGTCTTCTTGTTGAAGGACTACCCGGGCATGTTGGAGAGAACGGTGCTCGAGCTCATCTTCCCCTATTGTCGCGGTACCATGGCTGACAGGGTGGCGGAGGTGATGCGACGCAAAGAAGGTGTGGACGAGTTCCACCGGGTGGTGCTAAGGGCGTTCATCCCTAGTAGACTGATGGAGCAATTGCGCCATCGTCACTTTTATAGAGTCCAGGCGCGGGGCGAAACATTGGCCCAGTACGTGCAGCGAATACGCGAAGTAGCTCGTATACTGGGAATGGGCATGTCGGAGGAAGAAGTGGTACAACACATTCTCTACGGCGTCTCTGCCGACGACCGTCTGCGACTAGTTTTTGCCCAGCGGCCGCAGTGGTTTGCTGACCTGGACCGGCTCTGCGTTATGACAGAGGCCATGCAGATGACCGACCATGCGAGAGGAGATAGTAGAGGAGCCGAACCAAGACAACAGAGATCGGAAGGGCCCGGAGAGCCTATCTTCCCCCGACAGGCCCAGCCAGCTCGAAATCGCGAGCAAACGAAAGCCGTGATTTGCTATAATTGTAACCGCCCGGGACACGTGGCGAGAAATTGCACGCGAGGCGCGCGCGACCAGCACCACCTTTGTCTAGACCAGCAACAAAAAACTAGGTAGACAGGGGAAGATATTTCGGAGGATGTCTTCCCCCCGCTCTAATTCTGTTCAACTTCCGACGACCTCCAGGCAGTTGTTAAAATCCAAATCTTCTAACATCAAGGTCCAGTCCGCTACCTCGCAACAACTTTCTGTATGCCCCTTTCTGTCGCTCGAGGTAAAGAGGGGTCAGCTCAGAGCCTTAGTTGACTCCGGTTCAGCCCGATCCATCATCTCATCTCGGGTATATGCGGACCTTGAAAAGCAGGGCTTGATTAAGGAGTCGGACTTGTCATCTGCAATATGCTGGACTGCATCCCGGGAAATCTTGCCTATCTCCCGGGTTACTACCTTTAAAATCAAAATCGATGGGTTTTCTTGGGTGTGGCCTTTTCTGGTTTCTCCTGCTCTGAGGGTGGATTGCATCATTGGTGCCGATTTCATCGCAAAAAGTGGTCTCGTGCTGGACATCCAAGCGCACCAATGTTTTTTTAAATTCAATCGGGAAGTTTTAATTCCGTTCCTTGGGTACCAGGGCGCTAAGCCGGGTATCCAAGAAGTAGCTTGTCCGATTCTGCACGAGATCATCTCACTCCATCCCAGCAGACGGCCTTAGATCATTTGTGTGAGGAATTTCCCGAGGTGTTAACTCCTACTTTGGGACTCACACACCTGCTGGAATACAAAATTCGACTTACCGATTCGAAAATAGTAAGGTCACACCCTTACAAGTTTGCTCCTCCAAAGATGACCATTCTGCGAGAGAAGGTTCAAGAATTGTTGCAACAAGGGGTAATTGAACCTTCTCATTCCAGCTATGCAAGTCCAGCATTTTTAGTGCCAAAGCCTGGGGGCAAACAAAGAATGGTGATTGATTACCGGAAGTTGAACGCCAATATAGAGGTGGATTCTGTTCCCCTCCCAGATTTACATTCGGCCTTTGATTGGTTCAGTGGGGCCAGATTTTATACTATTACCGATCTGAACGCGGCCTATCATCAGATACCTCTTGCCAAAGAAAGTAGACCATATACGGCTTTTTGTGTACCCTGGATTCTGTACCAGTACACAAGGGTTCCCATGGGTTTGGCTGTGGGGGCCCAGACACTTACTCGCCTTCTCGATACGGTTTTTCACGATGTGAAATTCCGTTTCTATTTAATTATCTTGACGATCTATTAGTATACAGCGAGACTTTCGAAGATCATCTGGCGCATTTAAGAGAGGTGTTGGGTCGCTTAAGAGAGGCTGGCCTCACTGTCAATCCCGAAAAGGTTCGTTTCGCCCAAGAGAGTATTTCTTTCTTGGGCCATTTAGTTTCACACAGGGGCGTGACGGTAGACCCAGAGAGGACACAGGTCATCCGTGACTTTCCTCCCCCTACGGATGCGAAGGGCATAGCGAGATTCGTCGGTATGGTAAATTTTTACCGACGTTTCATACCGAACATCGCCGAGATTGCCGCACCCTTGAATGAAATGAGAAAGAAGGGCGCAAAGTTTACATGGGGGGAAAACCAACAAATGGCTTTCGCTACATTGAAGGAAGCCATTATCTCCCCACCGGTGTTGCGGATGCCCGACTTTTCGAAGCCGTTCATACTGCAGACGGACGCGAGTTCGGTTGCGCTCGGAGCGGTTCTCTCCCAAGTTATAGACGACGCTAGGCAGCCTGTGGCTTTTATCTCCCGGACGTTGTCCCAGCAAGAACGTAAATCATCCGTTTATGAGCTAGAGTGTTTAGCTGTTGTGTACGCTCTAGACAAGTTCAGGCGTTTCCTGGAACATGCTGAGTTCCTGCTCGAGACCGACAATCAGGCTCTCTCATGGCTTCTGGCTCATCCCCGGCAACTGGGTAAAATCGGTAGATGGGTGGTGAAAATCTCATCATTTAAGTTCACCGTGCAACACATCAGGGGATCTCAGAATGTGGTTGCAGATGCCTTGTCCCGAATGTTTTCCCAACCCAGTGATGACCAAGCTGAGCAACCCTGTTCCGTTCTTCTAGATTTTCCATTAGCCTTCACTGATGTGTTACCCCATCAGTTAAACGACGAAGTGCTGGGTCCAGTCATCCAAAATATCAAGGAGGGTAACGTACAGGCCCCTTATTTCTTGTCCAAGGGAGTCCTCTGTTGTCGAGAGAGAAAAGGACGAGCACCTAAAATCGTGCTGCCTAGCAAATTAGTGCCCATGGTCTTCAGCTATTACCATGATTCCCCAGTCGGAGGCCACAAGGGTATTTCGAAGACCATTTCCAGTATTAGGAAACATTTTATCTGGAAGGGCATGGATAGAGACATCGCGACAAGGGTTAAGAGCTGTCATCTTTGTGGCTTGAGCAAGCCTGCCCAGAACACCAAACTAGGGTTGTTATCATCTGAGGTGGCGAGCAGACCAATGGAAAAGTGTTTATTGACTACGTGGGGCCGTTCCCCCGTAGCAAGTCAGGTAATGCTTACCTGCTCGTTTGTGTAGATGCTTTTTCAAAGTTTGCCTGGCTACTGCCCTTACGACAGGCAACCGCTCGTTTGACCATCAACGCTCTACAGAACCATGTATTTCAGCATTTCGGTCTTCCGACCATCATTGTTTCGGACAATGGCCCGCAATTTATTTCGAGTGAATTCAGGCGTATGTGTTTCGCCAGTGGCATCAAACACGTAACCACTTCCCCTTATTACCCACAACCGTCCCATGCGGAGAGATTCAACCGGAATCTCCGGTCCGCCTTAATTGCTTATCATGCTGAGCAACAAACCACCTGGGATCAGAATTTGAAGTGGTTACAATTAGCTTTCAACACGGCCAGACACGATAGTCATCAGGCCGTGCCCTTTGAAATTCTGTTTGGATTCTCGCCCGCACTCCCGTTGACCAACCTGTGGGATATCGAAGATCTTCTGCCGCGGGAGCCCAATGATAAAACTGCAGAGAGATGGAAAGTGGCTCGGAAGAATTTGCTGCGAGCGCACGAGCGGGTCCGTCGGCGTTATAATCAGGGGCGTATTCCAAACCCCTTCCGGATTGGTGACTGGGTCTATTGCCAAAGCCACCCACTCAGCTCAGCCGCTGACAAACGTGCTGCCAAGCTATGCTACCGTTGGTCGGGGCCATACCGTATCCTAGGATTCACGTCACCGGTGACGGCCCGGCTGGGCGTACCGGGAGACAAACAAAAAATGGTGATAAGGCACATTTCAAAACTGAAACGTTGTCGAGGGCTATCGAAAACGTTCGAAGGGGGTTAGTCCCCGTAAAGATAGGGCGGATGTCCCTGTTTAAGGTGGAAGTCGTGTTCTGGCGTTGGTGGGCAAGCCTCAGGAGATCGGAAGATCTACGTACGTAAGAATCTTTCTTTAGTCTTTTGCAGTCTCTCTCTTGTGCTGTATGCGGACCCTGATCAGGTCAGCATGCAGCACCTGCACACTCACATAATACATATCTTCTTTCGTCTCTTTCGTTTTCCTTCTGAGAATCTGTTCTCCTGAGAGCAAGCTCTGCTGAGCCAACTCAACCACGACGTCCACCAGTTTGTTTTGAGGAGAGGTACACTGCAGTGTACCCTCCTGCATTTAACGTTGGGGCAACTATGTTGCCCTTTTGGGGTGAGGGTGTGCCGTTCTAATATAGAGCGGCAAATCTTCAGTAATTAAAAGTCAAGAAAACGTTATAGGCAGTACAGAATTTAATGCGGTAATTAGTGCTGCACCCTACCCGTGAACATATGCCCTACCGATCTCTAGTCTACACTGCGTGATCGGTGTCGGCATCTGCCGCCTGTCCGCGGTATGAAAACTCCAGGTGCTGCTTCCTGGTGTCATGTGCGGTACGCAAACGGACACGAAGCTGGAATTTCTGTTGAAGTTTGTCTCACAAAAATTACTGGGGTAGGTGGTCGACGCCATATTTTCTCCGGTAGAGAAATGAAGATTTCAACAACTACGAGTCTTCCAGCTATGTCGAGATAATTCTATAAGCGGCTGCGGTAAGTCTCTATTACTTTCATATTATTTAACTACAATATTTCACTGGAGAAAACTGTTTTTTTAGCAAGCCTAAGTAAGTTCATTCGGTTCACCTGTTGCGACCCTGCGTTGTGCAATACGCAATTTGTTGGTAAAGTTTTAAAATCTTATAAAACTATATTCATTTAAGTGTCAGAATTTCGGCACTAAAAAGTAAAGTATATTGAATACAAAATATTTAAGTTTAAAATTTATTTAACATCGATGTAATGAGATACGTGTTACATCAATGTAGGTTATTTTAACAATGCGTAGTTGATTTAAGTAGCATACAAGTTTTGCTAGAATTAACAGTAAAACTTTATTAATATCTGGGAACTTACTCAGGCACGTTTTGAAAGTAACTAATGTCCAATTCATATTATTTTCTGTAGTAAAAAACTAGGTAATTGAAACAAATCTTAACCACGTGGTATCTACATATTCACACTAAGTATAAAGTTTATGAGATTGTACAAAGCCATAATTAATTGTCAAATTGCAAACAAGGTAACTCACATTAGGTGATGTTAATATTAGGAAGAATTACTGTTATAAAGATTTTCAAATAAGGCATGTTGGCCATATAAATTTTATCAAGTTTAATTAAATAGCTCAATAACTATGTTGACTTTATATATGTATTTTGGAGGGTGTGCAAACTTTAGTGGGGCATTGTGTTGTGGTCTCTGACTAAAAAAATATAATGTGTAATCAGGGTTCACCGATGTAGACGAGAAAAAGACCTACTACATGGCTGAACGATGAACATCTTAAGCTCTACTCGCTACCGGAGGAATTTGGACGACCACACGAACACCTAAAATGTCGGCCACGAGATGTCACCTCAATAAATAAAAAACCCTTCATGGATGAAATCAGGTGATACAAAACCAATTATTAATTACACATAGAGTCAACACTCAATCATACCCAGTGACCAGTTATATACATCTATCAACTACAACATTTCAAGTTTTAAACATTTATTTAGATCCCCAATTGATGGGACAGTTTAGTGTGTGGACTGGGTGCTAAATTAATTGTAAATTTCAGTGTATTCTGGTAAAATTGTCAGCTCAGAGACTGGCATGATTACAAATGCAACATTCAACATATATTTCCACTTATTTCATTATAGGGGTTTCTTTACAGATTTTAAGTCATTTTTGCTATTAGTAATTTATAGTGTTCAATTCAGTAGTATATATATATATATATATATATATATATATATATATATATTTTCTTAAGTTAAAAGTCAGTTTAATTCATTTTGTATAAAAAATTTACTGGGGAGGTAGGTGCATTTTCAACAAGTTTCAACCAGAAGGAATGCATGTTGAAACACCTTTCAACTTGTTTGTTGAGACAAGTTGAAGGCTGAATCATCAAGATGTTAACATGTCCGTCTCTGAGCCAAGTGTATTTTTTCATAGGGTTATAATATTATGCAATATTTCTATTTTTATTATTTGGCAATGTTTCAGTATATATAAATTCTTTAAATTATTTATGATAACAGGGGGGCGTTCATTATTTTATATATTTGTAATTTCTCACTATAATAGAGCCCAGAAGTGCAGTATGGTGTAACTGCATTAGGCACTTAGCCACTTAGCCACTTAGGCACTTAGTTTTGAATTTTATTATGTCCTGGGGACTACTGTATACTGTATGCTTAAGCATTCTCTTATACACCTGACGTGTAATCAACCCACACCATGAGGGTAATATAAAAATAAATTTGTAATCCTAACAGGGAAGATTATAAAGAAAAAGTAAGAATTTATATACACCATGAAGGTAATATAAAAAGGGCGTGGCAAGAGACCTTTATGTATATTTTATTGTATACTATTGTATAATGTATTTGTGTCGTGGAACATGTTATGTATGTATATTTGTGTGTACATTTTGGGGGTTATAAGTGTTATGCATTTAGTGTATTTTGGTGGGGACTTTGGATATAGGGTTTTATTTGTTCGATGTCTTTTTATAAAAGAAAGTTAATACATGGAGTCATGTAGGTATATCCTTTTCATTTTTTATAACAGGTATTCTATCTCAATTTATCATTGCTGATCATTTCTTTAAGGAAATAATTTATTTTATCTAACCTCATAACAAGTATATGAATTGTCACCCTTTAAAATTTATTTAATTTGTTTGAGTAATTATTATTATAATTAATATTAGCAAGGAATCAATACCATTTATCTTCATTAAGTTATATGAAGCATTCTAAAAGGAACATATAAAATAAATTTTATATTTTATTAATATTTCAATGGAAGCTTATTTCAAGGTTAGTTATGGTTTTAAATTTCAATTCATTGGTAGAGTGACATAGCAAGTTATTTTCTTGGTTTCAATAAATATTTTCAGGTGGCCTTGTTGAGAAAGTATACTTTATTTAATTAACTATTTAAGGGAATTATAGATTACTGTTGGGTTTATTTATTTTATTATTAATTGTTTACTGAGATAGAATAATAAAAAGGATTTGTTAATTGTTCAATTCATGAGTTTTCATTGCAAGTCCCGTCTCACTGGATCCAGCGCATTTTTGGCTTCTCTAGGCTTTAGCCTAGTTATAATTAACTTGTGGCCCTCTTTACAAAAAAAAAAAAAAAAATTCTCAACAATTTTTCTCAAAAAAAAAAATCTTTTTTTTTAACTGCTTAAGTTAAAGTGGGGTTACATTTGGTAGCAGAGTGCGGTTACGATTAGGGTCAACCCGTGGGTCCTGTGGGTGCGACGAGGCTTGCAAACTTAGGAACATTTTGGAACTCCCACAATGTTGAGTTCCAATGGAACTTAGGAAAATTTTCAAGAAGCCCTATATCTAAAGTTGAAAATATTTTTGTTAGCTTTAAGGTTTTGAGATAAATGTATATGTACTTGCCCGCCTTGAATAGTGAATAGTGCCACGTGGTGAGAAATTTTAGAAGGGGAAATCCCTGGGGAACAGGGACTTATCGCGGTTCGGTGCTTGGTTGATTAGAGTATTACCATGCCCATATTTGGGAGGTGTTGTTTTTTGTAATTATGCGGTATGGCCCGATCGGCAGTCGGTTTCTTCCGATAAATGGTAGCCGAAGTAACATGAGAAATTGTTAAAATAAATTTTCGTTGGTCGGTGTTTTTTTTCGTGTTGTGTGTGTGTCGCGTTCCTTTTGTCTAGTGTAATCGAGTGAGAGCAGTTGAGGTAGTGGGCTAGTTTCTCGCATCGGTAGGTGGACCCGCAGTCTACTTAATGGAAGATATAGTACTTGAGTTTTTCAGATTCCGGTATTAACTAGCATTTGTTTTTAAAGTTGTGTGTTAAGTGTGCCGACCGCGAAGTGAGGATGAGTACACTTAATCCTGAGTTGTTTTTGCGGGAGGAACTTAAGTTCGAGCTCCGGGCCCGGGGCAAAGAACCTCGAGGCAATGTAAATACTTTACGGCGGCAGCTCCGAGAAGCGCTGGCCGTGGGTGATGCGCTCTCTAGGGTCACTATTACTGACCCCGAGAGTGAGTGGGAGTGTTGTACGGAGAAGTGGGATGAGCTGCGGGAGTTAGCTCACTCCGTCGAAAGTTTGGAGGAGGGACCGGGATGCTCTCTCGGTGTCCGGCGGATCCGGCAACGTATGCAGCACGTAATTCTTCGGCTGCAGAATTTGCAAGTCCAAGGCGGTGAACTTGTGCCGCCATATAATATACCCGAGAGAATTCAAGAGATTATCTCGACCCTCCAGGGGTCACAACCTGTAAGAGCATCCACGCCGGTTCCGGTTGCTGAGGAGTCCGTGGTCTCAGCCGTGAATACTTCTTCGTATAGAGACGTAGAACCTGTGCAAACTGGTGGGGGGGCGGCGACGTACAATAAACTGCCCAACCCACTTGCCCACATTATACAACAACTTCCAGTCGTAGATGGACTGGAGGCGGACAAACTCATACCTTTTTTTAAAACCGTCTTCTTGTTGAAGGACTACCCGGGCATGTTGGAGAGAACGGTGCTCGAGCTCATCTTCCCCTATTGTCGCGGTACCATGGCTGACAGGGTGGCGGAGGTGATGCGACGCAAAGAAGGTGTGGAAGAGTTCCACCGGGTGGTGCTAAGGGCGTTCATCCCTAGTAGACTGATGGAGCAATTGCGCCATCGTCACTTTTATAGAGTCCAGGCGCGGGGCGAAACATTGGCCCAGTACGTGCAGCGAATACGCGAAGTAGCTCGTATACTGGGAATGGGCATGTCGGAGGAAGAAGTGGTACAACACATTCTCTACGGCGTCTCTGCCGACGACCGTCTGCGACTAGTTTTTGCCCAGCGGCCGCAGTGGTTTGCTGACCTGGACCGGCTCTGCGTTATGACGGAGGCCATGCAGATGACCGACCATGCGAGAGGAGATAGTAGAGGAGCCGAACCAAGACAACAGAGATCGGAAGGGCCCGGAGAGCCTATCTTCCCCCGACAGGCCCAGCCAGCTCGAAATCGCGAGCAAACGAAAGCCGTGATTTGCTATAATTGTAACCGCCCGGGACACGTGGCGAGAAATTGCACGCGAGGCGCGCGCGACCAGCACCACCTTTGTCTAGACCAGCAACAAAAAACTAGGTAGACAGGGGAAGACATTTCGGAGGATGTCTTCCCCCCGCTCTAATTCTGTTCAACTTCCGACGACCTCCAGGCAGTTGTTAAAATCCAAATCTTCTAACATCAAGGTCCAGTCCGCTACCTCGCAACAACTTTCTGTATGCCCCTTTCTGTCGCTCGAGGTAAAGAGGGGTCAGCTCAGAGCCTTAGTTGACTCCGGTTCAGCCCGATCCATCATCTCATCTCGGGTATATGCGGACCTTGAAAAGCAGGGCTTGATTAAGGAGTCGGACTTGTCATCTGCAATATGCTGGACTGCATCCCGGGAAATCTTGCCTATCTCCCGGGTTACTACCTTTAAAATCAAAATCGATGGGTTTTCTTGGGTGTGGCCTTTTCTGGTTTCTCCTGCTCTGAGGGTGGATTGCATCATTGGTGCCGATTTCATCGCAAAAAGTGGTCTCGTGCTGGACATCCAAGCGCACCAATGTTTTTTTAAATTCAATCGGGAAGTTTTAATTCCGTTCCTTGGGTACCAGGGCGCTAAGCCGGGTATCCAAGAAGTAGCTTGTCCGATTCTGCACGAGATCATCTCACTCCATCCCAGCAGACGGCCTTAGATCATTTGTGTGAGGAATTTCCCGAGGTGTTAACTCCTACTTTGGGACTCACACACCTGCTGGAATACAAAATTCGACTTACCGATTCGAAAATAGTAAGGTCACACCCTTACAACTTTGCTCCTCCAAAGATGACCATTCTGCGAGAGAAGGTTCAAGAATTGTTGCAACAAGGGGTAATTGAACCTTCTCATTCCAGCTATGCAAGTCCAGCATTTTTAGTGCCAAAGCCTGGGGGCAAACAAAGAATGGTGATTGATTACCGGAAGTTGAACGCCAATATAGAGGTGGATTCTGTTCCCCTCCCAGATTTACATTCGGCCTTTGATTGGTTCAGTGGGGCCAGATTTTATACTATTACCGATCTGAACGCGGCCTATCATCAGATACCTCTTGCCAAAGAAAGTAGACCATATACGGCTTTTTGTGTACCCTGGAATCTGTACCAGTACACAAGGGTTCCCATGGGTTTGGCTGTGGGGGCCCAGACACTTACTCGCCTTCTCGATACGGTTTTTCACGATGTGAAATTCCGTTTCTATTTAATTATCTTGACGATCTATTAGTATACAGCGAGACTTTCGAAGATCATCTGGCGCATTTAAGAGAGGTGTTGGGTCGCTTAAGAGAGGCTGGCCTCACTGTCAATCCCGAAAAGGTTCGTTTCGCCCAAGAGAGTATTTCTTTCTTGGGCCATTTAGTTTCACACAGGGGCGTGACGGTAGACCCAGAGAGGACACAGGGCATCCGTGACTTTCCTCCCCCTAGGGATGCGAAGGGCATAGCGAGATTCGTCGGTATGGTAAATTTTTACCGACGTTTCATACCGAACATCGCCGAGATTGCAGCACCCTTGAATGAAATGAGAAAGAAGGGCGCAAAGTTTACATGGGGGGAAAACCAACAAATGGCTTTCGCTACATTGAAGGAAGCCATTATCTCCCCACCGGTGTTGCGGATGCCCGACTTTTCGAAGCCGTTCATACTGCAGACGGACGCGAGTTCGGTTGCGCTCGGAGCGGTTCTCTCCCAAGTTATAGACGACGCTAGGCAGCCTGTGGCTTTTATCTCCCGGACGTTGTCCCAGCAAGAACGTAAATCATCCGTTTATGAGCTAGAGTGTTTAGCTGTTGTGTACGCTCTAGACAAGTTCAGGCGTTTCCTGGAACATGCTGAGTTCCTGCTCGAGACCGACAATCAGGCTCTCTCATGGCTTCTGGCTCATCCCTGGCAACTGGGTAAAATCGGTAGATGGGTGGTGAAAATCTCATCATTTAAGTTCACCGTGCAACACATCAGGGGATCTCAGAATGTGGTTGCAGATGCCTTGTCCCGAATGTTTTCCCAACCCAGTGATGACCAAGCTGAGCAACCCTGTTCCGTTCTTCTAGATTTTCCATTAGCCTTCACTGATGTGTTACCCCATCAGTTAAACGACGAAGTGCTGGGTCCAGTCATCCAAAATATCAAGGAGGGTAACGTACAGGCCCCTTATTTCTTGTCCAAGGGAGTCCTCTGTTGTCGAGAGAGAAAAGGACGAGCACCTAAAATCGTGCTGCCTAGCAAATTAGTGCCCATGGTCTTCAGCTATTACCATGATTCCCCAGTCGGAGGCCACAAGGGAATTTCGAAGACCATTTCCAGTATTAGGAAACACATTTTATCTGGAAGGGCATGGATAGAGACATCGCGACAAGGGTTAAGAGCTGTCATCTTTGTGGCTTGAGCAAGCCTGCCCAGAACACCAAACTAGGGTTGTTATCATCTGAGGTGGCGAGCAGACCAATGGAAAAGTGTTTATTGACTACGTGGGGCCGTTCCCCCGTAGCAAGTCAGGTAATGCTTACCTGCTCGTTTGTGTAGATGCTTTTTCAAAGTTTGCCTGGCTACTGCCCTTACGACAGGCAGCCGCTCGTTTGACCATCAACGCTCTACAGAACCATGTATTTCAGCATTTCGGTCTTCCGACCATCATTGTTTCGGACAATGGCCCGCAATTTATTTCGAGTGAATTCAGGCGTATGTGTTTCGCCAGTGGCATCAAACACGTAACCACTTCCCCTTATTACCCACAACCGTCCCATGCGGAGAGATTCAACCGGAATCTCCGGTCCGCCTTAATTGCTTATCATGCTGAGCAACAAACCACCTGGGATCAGAATTTGAAGTGGTTACAATTAGCTTTCAACACGGCCAACACGATAGTCATCAGGCCGTGCCCTTTGAAATTCTGTTTGGATTCTCGCCCGCACTCCCGTTGACCAACCTGTGGGATATCGAAGATCTTCTGCCGCGGGAGCCCAATGATAAAACTGCAGAGAGATGGAAAGTGGCTCGGAAGAATTTGCTGCGAGCGCACGAGCGGGTCCGTCGGCGTTATAATCAGGGGCGTATTCCAAACCCCTTCCGGATTGGTGACTGGGTCTATTGCCAAAGCCACCCACTCAGCTCAGCCGCTGACAAACGTGCTGCCAAGCTATGCTACCGTTGGTCGGGGCCATACCGTATCCTAGGATTCACGTCACCGGTGACGGCCCGGCTGGGCGTACCGGGAGACAAACAAAAAATGGTGATAAGGCACATTTCAAAACTGAAACGGTGTCGAGGGCTATCGAAAACGTTCGAAGGGGGTTAGTCCCCGTAAAGATAGGGCGGATGTCCCTGTTTAAGGTGGAAGTCGTGTTCTGGCGTTGGTGGGCAAGCCTCAGGAGATCGGAAGATCTACGTACGTAAGAATCTTTCTTTAGTCTTTTGCAGTCTCTCTCTTGTGCTGAATGCGGACCCTGATCAGGTCAGCATGCAGCACCTGCACACTCACATAATACATATCTTCTTTCGTCTCTTTCGTTTTCCTTCTGAGAATCTGTTCTCCTGAGAGCAAGCTCTGCTGAGCCAACTCAACCACGACGTCCACCAGTTTGTTTTGAGGAGAGGTACACTGCAGTGTACCCTCCTGCATTTAACGTTGGGGCAACTATGTTGCCCTTTTGGGGTGAGGGTGTGCCGTTCTAATATAGAGCGGCAAATCTTCAATAATTAAAAGTCAAGAAAACGTTATAGGCAGTACAGAATTTAATGCGGTAATTAGTGCTGCACCCTACCCGTGAACATATGCCCTACCGATCTCTAGTCTACACTGCGTGATCGGTGTCGGCATCTGCCGCCTGTCCGCGGTATGAAAACTCCAGGTGCTGCTTCCTGGTGTCATGTGCGGTACGCAAACGGACACGAAGCTGGAATTTCTGTTGAAGTTTGTCTCACAAAAATTACTGGGGTCGGTGGTCGACGCCATATTTTCTCCGGTAGAGAAATGAAGATTTCAACAACTACGAGTCTTCCAGCTATGTCGAGATAATTCTATAAGCGGCTGCGGTAAGTCTCTATTACTTTCATATTAATTAACTACAATATTTCACTGGAGAAAACTGTTTTTTTAGCAAGCCTAAGTAAGTTCATTCGGTTCACCTGTTGCGACCCTGCGTTGTGCAATACGCAATTTGTTGGTAAAGTTTTAAAATCTTATAAAACTATATTCATTTAAGTGTCAGAATTTCGGCACTAAAAAGTAAAGTATATTGAATAAAAAATATTTAAGTTTAAAATTTATTTAACATCGATGTAATGAGATACGTGTTACATCAATGTAGGTTATTTTAACAATGCGTAGTTGATTTAAGTAGCATACAAGTTTTGCTAGAATTAACAGTAAAACTTTATTAATATCTGGGAACTTACTCAGGCACGTTTTGAAAGTAACTAATGTCCAATTCATATTATTTTCTGTAGTAAAAAACTAGGTAATTGAAACAAATCTTAACCACGTGGTATCTACATATTCACACTAAGTATAAAGTTTATGAGATTGTACAAAGCCATAATTAATTGTCAAATTGCAAACAAGGTAACTCACATTAGGTGATGTTAATATTAGGAAGAATTACTGTTATAAAGATTTTCAAATAAGGCATGTTGGCCATATAAATTTTATCAAGTTTAATTAAATAGCTCAATAACTATGTTGACTTTATATATGTATTTTGGAGGGTGTGCAAACTTTAGTGGGGCATTGTGTTGTGGTCTCTGACTAAAAAAATATAATGTGTAATCAGGGTTCACCGATGTAGACGAGAAAAAGACCTACTACATGGCTGAACGATGAACATCTTAAGCTCTACTCGCTACCGGAGGAATTTGGACGACCACACGAACACCTAAAATGTCGGCCACGAGATGTCACCTCAATAAATAAAAAACCCTTCATGGATGAAATCAGGTGATACAAAACCAATTATTAATTACACATAGAGTCAACACTCAATCATACCCAGTGACCAGTTATATACATCTATCAACTACAACATTTCAAGTTTTAAACATTTATTTAGATCCCCAATTGATGGGACAGTTTAGTGTGTGGACTGGGTGCTAAATTAATTGTAAATTTCAGTGTATTCTGGTAAAATTGTCAGCTCAGAGACTGGCATGATTACAAATGCAACATTCAACATATATTTCCACTTATTTCATTATAGGGGTTTCTTTACAGATTTTAAGTCATTTTTGCTATTAGTAATTTATAGTGTTCAATTCAGTAGTATATATATATATATATTTTCTTAAGTTAAAAGACAGTTTAATTCATTTTGTATAAAAAATTTACTGGGGAGGTAGGTGCATTTTCAACAAGTTTCAACCAGAAGGAATGCATGTTGAAACACCTTTCAACTTGTTTGTTGAGACAAGTTGAAGGCTGAATCATCAAGATGTTAACATGTCCGTCTCTGAGCCAAGTGTATTTTTTCATAGGGTTATAATATTATGCAATATTTCTATTTTTATTATTTGGCAATGTTTCAGTATATATAAATTCTTTAAATTATTTATGATAACAGGGGGGCGTTCATTATTTTATATATTTGTAATTTCTCACTATAATAGAGCCCAGAAGTGCAGTATGGTGTAACTGCATTAGGCACTTAGCCACTTAGCCACTTAGGCACTTAGTTTTGAATTTTATTATGTCCTGAGGACTACTGTATACTGTATGCTTAAGCATTCTCTTATACACCTGACGTGTAATCAACCCACACCATGAGGGTAATATAAAAATAAATTTGTAATCCTAACAGGGAAGATTATGAAGAAAAAGTAAGAATTTATATACACCATGAAGGTAATATAAAAAGGGCGTGGCAAGAGACCTTTATGTATATTTTATTGTATACTATTGTATAATGTATTTGTGTCGTGGAACATGTTATGTATGTATATTTGTGTGTACATTTTGGGGGTTATAAGTGTTATGCATTTAGTGTATTTTGGTGGGGACTTTGGATATAGGGTTTTATTTGTTCGATGTCTTTTTATAAAAGAAAGTTAATACATGGAGTCATGTAGGTATATCCTTTTCATTTTTTATAACAGGTATTCTATCTCAATTTATCATTGCTGATCATTTCTTTAAGGAAATAATTTATTTTATTTAACCTCATAACAAGTATATGAATTGTCACCCTTTAAAATTTATTTAATTTGTTTGAGTAATTATTATTATAATTAATATTAGCAAGGAATCAATACCATTTATCTTCATTAAGTTATATGAAGCATTCTAAAAGGAACATATAAAATAAATTTTATATTTTATTAATATTTTAATGGAAGCTTATTTCAAGGTTAGTTATGGTTTTAAATTTCAAGTCATTGGTAAAGTGACATAGCAAGTTATTTTCTTGGTTTCAATAAATATTTTCAGGTGGCCTTGTTGAGAAAGTATACTTTATTTAATTAACTATTTAAGGGAATTATAGATTACTGTTGGGTTTATTTATTTTATTATTAATTGTTTACTGAGATAGAATAATAAAAACGATTTGTTAATTGTTCAATTCTTGAGTTTTCATTGCAAGTCCCGTCTCACTGGATCCAGCGCATTTTTGGCTTCTCTAGGCTTTAGCCTAGTTATAATTAACTTGTGGCCCTCTTTACAAAAAAAAAAAAAAAAAAAAATTCTCAAAAATTTTTCTAAAAAAAAAAAAATCTTTTTTTTTAACTGCTTAAGTTAAAGTGGGGTTACATTGGTAGCAGAGCGCGGTTACGATTAGGGTCAACCCGTGGGTCCTGTGGGTGTGACGGGGCTTGCAAACTTAGGAACATTTTGGAACTCCCACAATGTTGAGTTCCAATGGAACTTAGGAAAATTTTCAAGAAGCCCTATATCTAAAGTTGAAAATATTTTTGTTAGCTTTAAGGTTTTGAGATAAATGTATACTTGCCCGCCTTGAATAGTGAATAGTGCCACGTGGTGAGAAATTTTAGAAGGGGAAATCCCTGGGGAACAGGGACTTATCGCAGTTCGGTGCTTGGTTGATTGGAGTATTACCTTGCCCATATTTGGGAGGTGTTGTTTTTTGTAATTATGCGGTATGGCCCGATCGGCAGTCGGTTTCTTCCGATAAATGGTAGCCGAAGTAACATGAGAAATTGTTAAAATAAATTTTCGTTGGTCGGTGTTTTTTTTCGTGTTGTGTGTGTGTCGCGTTCCTTTTGTCTAGTGTAATCGAGCGAGAGCAGTTGAGGTAGTGGGCTAGTTTCTCGCATCGGTAGGTGGACACGCAGTCTACTTAATGGAAGATATAGTACTTGAGTTTTTCAGATTCCGGTATTAACTAGCATTTGTTTTTAAAGTTGTGTGTTAAGTGTGCCGACCGCGAAGTGAGGATGAGTACACTTAATTCTGAGTTGTTTTTGCGGGAGGAACTTGAGTTCGAGCTCCGGGCCCGGGGCAAAGAACCTCGAGGCAATGTAAATACTTTACGGCGGCAGCTCCGAGAAGCGCTGGCCGTGGGTGATGCGCTCTCTAGGGTCACTATTACTGACCCCGAGAGTGAGTGGGAGTGTTGTACGGAGAAGTGGGATGAGCTGCGGGAGTTAGCTCACTCCGTCGAAAGTTTGGAGGAGGGACCGGGATGCTCTCTCGGTGTCCGGCGGATCCGGCAACGTATGCAGCACGTAATTCTTCGGCTGCAGAATTTGCAAGTCCAAGGCGGTGAACTTGTGCCGCCATATAATATACCCGAGAGAATTCAAGAGATTATCTCGACCCTCCAGGGGTCACAACCTGTAAGAGCATCCACGCCGGTTCCGGTTGCTGAGGAGTCCGTGGTCTCAGCCGTGAATACTTCTTCGTATAGAGACGTAGAACCTGTGCAAACTGGTGGGGGGGCGGCGACGTACAATAAACTGCCCAACCCACTTGCCCACATTATACAACAACTTCCAGTCGTAGATGGACTGGAGGCGGACAAACTCATACCTTTTTTTAAAACCGTCTTCTTGTTGAAGGACTACCCGGGCATGTTGGAGAGAACGGTGCTCGAGCTCATCTTCCCCTATTGTCGCGGTACCATGGCTGACAGGGTGGCGGAGGTGATGCGACGCAAAGAAGTTGTGGACGAGTTCCACCGGGTGGTGCTAAGGGCGTTCATCCCTAGTAGACTGATGGAGCAATTGCGCCATCGTCACTTTTATAGAGTCCAGGCGCGGGGCGAAACATTGGCCCAGTACGTGCAGCGAATACGCGAAGTAGCTCGTATACTGGGAATGGGCATGTCGGAGGAAGAAGTGGTACAACACATTCTCTACGGCGTCTCTGCCGACGACCGTCTGCGACTAGTTTTTGCCCAGCGGCCGCAGTGGTTTGCTGACCTGGACCGGCTCTGCGTTATGACGGAGGCCATGCAGATGACCGACCATGCGAGAGGAGATAGTAGAGGAGCCGAACCAAGACCACAGAGATCGGAAGGGCCCGGAGAGCCTATCTTCCCCCGACAGACCCAGCCAGCTCGAAATCGCGAGCAAACGAAAGCCGTGATTTGCTATAATTGTAACCGCCCCGGACACGTGGCGAGAAATTGCACGCGAGGCGCGCGCGACCAGCACCACCTTTGTCTAGACCAGCAACAAAAAACTAGGTAGACAGGGGAAGATATTTCGGAGGATGTCTTCCCCCCGCTCTAATGCTGTTCAACTTCCGACGACCTCCAGGCAGTTGTTAAAATCCAAATCTTCTAACATCAAGGTCCAGTCCGCTACCTCGCAACAACTTTCTGTATGCCCCTTTCTGTCGCTCGAGGTAAAGAGGGGTCAGCTCAGAGCCTTAGTTGACTCCGGTTCAGCCCGATCCATCATCTCATCTCGGGTATATGCGGACCTTGAAAAGCAGGGCTTGATTAAGGAGTCGGACTTGTCATCTGCAATATGCTGGACTGCATCCTGGGAAATCTTGCCTATCTCCCGGGTTACTACCTTTAAAATCAAAATCGATGGGTTTTCTTGGGTGTGTCCTTTTCTGGTTTCTCCTGCTCTGGGAGTGGATTGCATCATTGGTGCCGATTTCATCGCAAAAAGTGGTCTCGTGCTGGACATCCAAGCGCACCAATGTTTTTTTAAATTCAATCGGGAAGTTTTAATTCCGTTCCTTGGGTACCAGGGAGCTAAGCCGGGTATCCAAGAAGTAGCTTGTCCGATTCTGCACGAGATCATCTCACTCCATCCCAGCAGACGGCCTTAGATCATTTGTGTGAGGAATTTCCCGAGGTGTTAACTCCTACTTTGGGACTCACACACCTGCTGGAATACAAAATTCGACTTACCGATTCGAAAATAGTAAGGTCACACCCTTACAAGTTTGCTCCTCCAAAGATGACCATTCTGCGAGAGAAGGTTCAAGAATTGTTGCAACAAGGGGTAATTGAACCTTCTCATTCCAGCTATGCAAGTCCAGCATTTTTAGTGCCAAAGCCTGGGGGCAAACAAAGAATGGTGATTGATTACCGGAAGTTGAACGCCAATAGAGAGGTGGATTCTGTTCCCCTCCCAGATTTACATTCGGCCTTTGATTGGTTCAGTGGGGCCAGATTTTATACTATTACCGATCTGAACGCGGCCTATCATCAGATACCTCTTGCCAAAGAAAGTAGACCATATACGGCTTTTTGTGTACCCTGGAATCTGTACCAGTATACAAGGGTTCCCATGGGTTTGGCTGTGGGGGCCCAGACACTTACTCGCCTTCTCGATACGGTTTTTCACGATGTGAAATTCCGTTTCTATTTAATTTTCTTGACGATCTATTAGTATACAGCGAGACTTTCGAAGATCATCTGGCGCATTTAAGAGAGGTGTTGTGTCGCTTAAGAGAGGCTGGCCTCACTGTCAATCCCGAAAAGGTTCGTTTCGCCCAAGAGAGTATTTCTTTCTTGGGCCATTTAGTTTCACACAGGGGCGTGACGGTAGACCCAGAGAGGACACAGGGCATCCGTGACTTTCCTCCCCCTAGGGATGCGAAGGGCATAGCGAGATTCGTCGGTATGGTAAATTTTTACCGACGTTTCATACCGAACATCGCCGAGATTGCCGCACCCTTGAATGAAATGAGAAAGAAGGGCGCAAAGTTTACATGGGGGGAAAACCAACAAATGGCTTTCGCTACATTGAAGGAATCCATTATCTCCCCACCGGTGTTGCGGATGCCCGACTTTTCGAAGCCGTTCATACTGCAGACGGACGCGAGTTCGGTTGCGCTCGGAGCGGTTCTCTCCCAAGTTATAGACGACGCTAGGCAGCCTGTGGCTTTTATCTCCCGGACGTTGTCCCAGCAAGAACGTAAATCATCCGTTTATGAGCTAGAGTGTTTAGCTGTTGTGTACGCTCTAGACAAGTTCAGGCGTTTCCTGGAACATGCTGAGTTCCTGCTCGAGACCGACAATCAGGCTCTCTCATGGCTTCTAGCTCATCCCCGGCAACTGGGTAAAATCGGTAGATGGGTGGTGAAAATCTCATCATTTAAGTTCACCGTGCAACACATCAGGGGATCTCAGAATGTGGTTGCAGATGCCTTGTCCCGAATGTTTTCCCAACCCAGTGATGACCAAGCTGAGCAACCCTGTTCCGTTCTTCTAGATTTTCCATTAGCCTTCACTGATGTGTTACCCCATCAGTTAAACGACGAAGTGCTGGGTCCAGTCATCCAAAATATCAAGGAGGGTAACGTACAGGCCCCTTATTTCTTGTCCAAGTGAGTCCTCTGTTGTCGAGAGAGAAAAGGACGAGCACCTAAAATCGTGCTGCCTAGCAAATTAGTGCCCATGGTCTTCAGCTATTACCATGATTCCCCAGTCGGAGGCCACAAGGGAATTTCGAAGACCATTTCCAGTATTAGGAAACACATTTTATCTGGAAGGGCATGGATTGAGACATCGCGACAAGGGTTAAGAGCTGTCATCTTTGTGGCTTGAGCAAGCCTGCCCAGAACACCAAACTAGGGTTGTTATCATCTGAGGTGGCGAGCAGACCAATGGAAAAGTGTTTATTGACTACGTGGGGCCGTTCCCCCGTAGCAAGTCAGGTAATGCTTACCTGCTCGTTTGTGTAGATGCTTTTTCAAAGTTTGCCTGGCTACTGCCCTTACGACAGGCAGCCGCTCGTTTGACCATCAACGCTCTACAGAACCATGTATTTCAGCATTTCGGTCTTCCGACCATCATTGTTTCGGACAATGGCCCGCAATTTATTTCGAGTGAATTCAGGCGTATGTGTTTCGCCAGTGGCATCAAACACGTAACCACTTCCCCTTATTACCCACAACCGTCCCATGCGGAGAGATTCAACCGGAATCTCCGGTCCGCCTTAATTGCTTATCATGCTGAGCAACAAACCACCTGGGATCAGAATTTGAAGTGGTTACAATTAGCTTTCAACACGGCCAGACACGATAGTCATCAGGCCGTGCCCTTTGAAATTCTGTTTGGATTCTCGCCCGCACTCCCGTTGACCAACCTGTGGGATATCGAAGATCTTCTGCCGCGGGAGCCCAATGATAAAACTGCAGAGAGATGGAAAGTGGCTCGGAAGAATTTGCTGCGAGCGCACGAGCGGGTCCGTCGGCGTTATAATCAGGGGCGTATTCCAAACCCCTTCCGGATTGGTGACTGGGTCTATTGCCAAAGCCACCCACTCAGCTCAGCCGCTGACAAACGTGCTGCCAAGCTATGCTACCGTTGGTCGGGGCCATACCGTGTCCTAGGATTCACGTCACCGGTGACGGCCCGGCTGGGCGTACCGGGAGACAAACAAAAAATGGTGATAAGCCACATTTCAAAACTGAAACGTTGTCGAGGGCTATCGAAAACGTTCGAAGGGGGTTAGTCCCCGTAAAGATAGGGCGGATGTCCCTGTTTAAGGTGGAAGTCGTGTTCTGGCGTTGGTGGGCAAGCCTCAGGAGATCGGAAGATCTACGTACGTAAGAATCTTTCTTTAGTCTTTTGCTGTCTCTCTCTTGTGCTGTATGCGGACCCTGATCAGGTCAGCATGCAGCACCTGCACACTCACATAATACATATCTTCTTTCGTCTCTTTCGTTTTCCTTCTGAGAATCTGTTCTCCTGAGAGCAAGCTCTGCTGAGCCAACTCAACCACGACGTCCACCAGTTTGTTTTGAGGAGAGGTACACTGCAGGGTACCCTCCTGCATTTAACGTTGGGGCAACTATGTTGCCCTTTTGGGGTGAGGGTGTGCCGTTCTAATATAGAGCGGCAAATCTTCAGTAATTAAAAGTCAAGAAAACGTTATAGGCAGTACAGAATTTAATGCGGTAATTAGTGCTGCACCCTACCCGTGAACATATGCCCTACCGATCTCTAGTCTACACTGCGTGATCGGTGTCGGCATCTGCCGCCTGTCCGCGGTATGAAAACTCCAGGTGCTGCTTCCTGGTGTCATGTGCGGTACGCAAACGGACACGAAGCTGGAATTTCTGTTGAAGTTTGTCTCACAAAAATTACTGGGGTAGGTGGTCGACGCCATATTTTCTCCGGTAGAGAAATGAAGATTTCAACAACTACGAGTCTTCCAGCTATGTCGAGATAATTCTATAAACGGCTGCGGTAAGTCTCTATTACTTTCATATTAATTAACTACAATATTTCACTGGAGAAAACTGTTTTTTTAGCAAGCCTAAGTAAGTTCATTCGGTTCACCTGTTGCGACCCTGCGTTGTGCAATACGCAATTTGTTAGTAAAGTTTTAAAATCTTATAAAACTATATTCATTTAAGTGTCAGAATTTCGGCACTAAAAAGTAAAGTATATTGAATACAAAATATTTAAGTTTAAAATTTATTTAACATCGATGTAATGAGATACGTGTTACATCAATGTAGGTTATTTTAACAATGCGTAGTTGATTTAAGTAGCATACAAGTTTTACTAGAATTAACAGTAAAACTTTATTAATATCTGGGAACTTACTCAGGCACGTTTTGAAAGTAACTAATGTCCAATTCATATTATTTTCTGTAGTAAAAAACTAGGTAATTGAAACAAATCTTAACCACGTGGTATCTACATATTCACACTAAGTATAAAGTTTATGAGATGGTACAAAGCCATAATTAATTGTCAAATTGCAAACAAGGTAACTCACATTAGGTGATGTTAATATTAGGAAGAATTACTGTTATAAAGATTTTCAAATAAGGCATGTTGGCCATATAAATTTTATCAAGTTTAATTAAATAGCTCAATAACTATGTTGACTTTATATATGTATTTTGGAGGGTGTGCAAACTTTAGTGGGGCATTGTGTTGTGGTCTCTGACTAAAAAAATATAATGTGTAATCAGGGTTCACCGATGTAGACGAGAAAAAGAACTACTACATGGCTGAACGATGAACATCTTAAGCTCTACTCGCTACCGGAGGAATTTGGACGACCACACGAACACCTAAAATGTCGGCCACGAGATGTCACCTCAATAAATAAAAAACCCTTCATGGATGAAATCAGGTGATACAAAACCAATTATTAATTACACATAGAGTCAACACTCAATCATACCCAGTGACCAGTTATATACATCTATCAACTACAACATTTCAAGTTTTAAACATTTATTTAGATCCCCAATTGATGGGACAGTTTAGTGTGTGGACTGGGTGCTAAATTAATTGTAAATTTCAGTGTATTCTGGTAAAATTGTCAGCTCAGAGACTGGCATGATTACAAATGCAACATTCAACATATATTTCCACTTATTTCATTATAGGGGTTTCTTTACAGATTTTAAGTCATTTTTGCTATTAGTAATTTATAGTGTTCAATTCAGTAGTATATATATATATTTTCTTAAGTTAAAAGTCAGTTTAATTCATTTTGTATAAAAAATTTACTGGGGAGGTAGGTGCATTTTCAACAAGTTTCAACCAGAAGGAATGCATGTTGAAACACCTTTCAACTTGTTTGTTGAGACAAGTTGAAGGCTGAATCATCAAGATGTTAACATGTCCGTCTCTGAGCCAAGTGTATTTTTTCATAGGGTTATAATATTATGCAATATTTCTATTTTTATTATTTGGCAATGTTTCAGTATATATAAATTCTTTAAATTATTTATGATAACAGGGGGGCGTTCATTATTTTATATATTTGTAATTTCTCACTATAATAGAGCCCAGAAGTGCAGTATGGTGTAACTGCATTAGGCACTTAGCCACTTAGCCACTTAGGCACTTAGTTTTGAATTTTATTATGTCCTGAGGACTACTGTATACTGTATGCTTAAGCATTCTCTTATACACCTGACGTGTAATCAACCCACACCATGAGGGTAATATAAAAATAAATTTGTAATCCTAACAGGGAAGATTATAAAGAAAAAGTAAGAATTTATATACACCATGAAGGTAATATAAAAAGGGCGTGGCAAGAGACCTTTATGTATATTTTATTGTATACTATTGTATAATGTATTTGTGTCGTGGAACATGTTATGTATGTATATTTGTGTGTACATTTTGGGGGTTATAAGTGTTATGCATTTAGTGTATTTTGGTGGGGACTTTGGATATAGGGTTTTATTTGTTCGATGTCTTTTTATAAAAGAAAGTTAATACATGGAGTCATGTAGGTATATCCTTTTCATTTTTTATAACAGGTATTCTATCTCAATTTATCATTGCTGATCATTTCTTTAAGGAAATAATTTATTTTATTTAACCTCATAACAAGTATATGAATTGTCACCCTTTAAAATTTATTTAATTTGTTTGAGTAATTATTATTATAATTAATATTAGCAAGGAATCAATACCATTTATCTTCATTAAGTTATATGAAGCATTCTAAAAGGAACATATAAAATAAATTTTATATTTTATTAATATTTTAATGGAAGCTTATTTCAAGGTTAGTTATGGTTTTAAATTTCAATTCATTGGTAGAGTGACATAGCAAGTTATTTTCTTGGTTTCAATAAATATTTTCAGGTGGCCTTGTTGAGAAAGTATACTTTATTTAATTAACTATTTAAGGGAATTATAGATTACTGTTGGGTTTATTTATTTTATTATTAATTGTTTACTGAGATAGAATAATAAAAACGATTTGTTAATTGTTCAATTCTTGAGTTTTCATTGCAAGTCCCGTCTCACTGGATCCAGCGCATTTTTGGCTTCTCTAGGCTTTAGCCTAGTTATAATTAACTTGTGGCCCTCTTTACAAAAAAAAAAAAAAAAAAAAATTCTCAAAAATTTTTCTAAAAAAAAAAAAATCTTTTTTTTTAACTGCTTAAGTTAAAGTGGGGTTACATTGGTAGCAGAGCGCGGTTACGATTAGGGTCAACCCGTGGGTCCTGTGGGTGTGACGGGGCTTGCAAACTTAGGAACATTTTGGAACTCCCACAATGTTGAGTTCCAATGGAACTTAGGAAAATTTTCAAGAAGCCCTATATCTAAAGTTGAAAATATTTTTGTTAGCTTTAAGGTTTTGAGATAAATGTATATGTACTTGCCCGCCTTGAATAGTGAATAGTGCCACGTGGTGAGAAATTTTAGAAGGGGAAATCCCTGGGGAACAGGGACTTATCGCAGTTCGGTGCTTGGTTGATTGGAGTATTACCTTGCCCATATTTGGGAGGTGTTGTTTTTTGTAATTATGCGGTATGGCCCGATCGGCAGTCGGTTTCTTCCGATAAATGGTAGCCGAAGTAACATGAGAAATTGTTAAAATAAATTTTCGTTGGTCGGTGTTTTTTTTCGTGTTGTGTGTGTGTCGCGTTCCTTTTGTCTAGTGTAATCGAGCGAGAGCAGTTGAGGTAGTGGGCTAGTTTCTCGCATCGGTAGGTGGACACGCAGTCTACTTAATGGAAGATATAGTACTTGAGTTTTTCAGATTCCGGTATTAACTAGCATTTGTTTTTAAAGTTGTGTGTTAAGTGTGCCGACCGCGAAGTGAGGATGAGTACACTTAATTCTGAGTTGTTTTTGCGGGAGGAACTTGAGTTCGAGCTCCGGGCCCGGGGCAAAGAACCTCGAGGCAATGTAAATACTTTACGGCGGCAGCTCCGAGAAGCGCTGGCCGTGGGTGATGCGCTCTCTAGGGTCACTATTACTGACCCCGAGAGTGAGTGGGAGTGTTGTACGGAGAAGTGGGATGAGCTGCGGGAGTTAGCTCACTCCGTCGAAAGTTTGGAGGAGGGACCGGGATGCTCTCTCGGTGTCCGGCGGATCCGGCAACGTATGCAGCACGTAATTCTTCGGCTGCAGAATTTGCAAGTCCAAGGCGGTGAACTTGTGCCGCCATATAATATACCCGAGAGAATTCAAGAGATTATCTCGACCCTCCAGGGGTCACAACCTGTAAGAGCATCCACGCCGGTTCCGGTTGCTGAGGAGTCCGTGGTCTCAGCCGTGAATACTTCTTCGTATAGAGACGTAGAACCTGTGCAAACTGGTGGGGGGGCGGCGACGTACAATAAACTGCCCAACCCACTTGCCCACATTATACAACAACTTCCAGTCGTAGATGGACTGGAGGCGGACAAACTCATACCTTTTTTTAAAACCGTCTTCTTGTTGAAGGACTACCCGGGCATGTTGGAGAGAACGGTGCTCGAGCTCATCTTCCCCTATTGTCGCGGTACCATGGCTGACAGGGTGGCGGAGGTGATGCGACGCAAAGAAGTTGTGGACGAGTTCCACCGGGTGGTGCTAAGGGCGTTCATCCCTAGTAGACTGATGGAGCAATTGCGCCATCGTCACTTTTATAGAGTCCAGGCGCGGGGCGAAACATTGGCCCAGTACGTGCAGCGAATACGCGAAGTAGCTCGTATACTGGGAATGGGCATGTCGGAGGAAGAAGTGGTACAACACATTCTCTACGGCGTCTCTGCCGACGACCGTCTGCGACTAGTTTTTGCCCAGCGGCCGCAGTGGTTTGCTGACCTGGACCGGCTCTGCGTTATGACGGAGGCCATGCAGATGACCGACCATGCGAGAGGAGATAGTAGAGGAGCCGAACCAAGACCACAGAGATCGGAAGGGCCCGGAGAGCCTATCTTCCCCCGACAGACCCAGCCAGCTCGAAATCGCGAGCAAACGAAAGCCGTGATTTGCTATAATTGTAACCGCCCCGGACACGTGGCGAGAAATTGCACGCGAGGCGCGCGCGACCAGCACCACCTTTGTCTAGACCAGCAACAAAAAACTAGGTAGACAGGGGAAGATATTTCGGAGGATGTCTTCCCCCCGCTCTAATGCTGTTCAACTTCCGACGACCTCCAGGCAGTTGTTAAAATCCAAATCTTCTAACATCAAGGTCCAGTCCGCTACCTCGCAACAACTTTCTGTATGCCCCTTTCTGTTGCTCGAGGTAAAGAGGGGTCAGCTCAGAGCCTTAGTTGACTCCGGTTCAGCCCGATCCATCATCTCATCTCGGGTATATGCGGACCTTGAAAAGCAGGGCTTGATTAAGGAGTCGGACTTGTCATCTGCAATATGCTGGACTGCATCCTGGGAAATCTTGCCTATCTCCCGGGTTACTACCTTTAAAATCAAAATCGATGGGTTTTCTTGGGTGTGTCCTTTTCTGGTTTCTCCTGCTCTGGGAGTGGATTGCATCATTGGTGCCGATTTCATCGCAAAAAGTGGTCTCGTGCTGGACATCCAAGCGCACCAATGTTTTTTTAAATTCAATCGGGAAGTTTTAATTCCGTTCCTTGGGTACCAGGGAGCTAAGCCGGGTATCCAAGAAGTAGCTTGTCCGATTCTGCACGAGATCATCTCACTCCATCCCAGCAGACGGCCTTAGATCATTTGTGTGAGGAATTTCCCGAGGTGTTAACTCCTACTTTGGGACTCACACACCTGCTGGAATACAAAATTCGACTTACCGATTCGAAAATAGTAAGGTCACACCCTTACAAGTTTGCTCCTCCAAAGATGACCATTCTGCGAGAGAAGGTTCAAGAATTGTTGCAACAAGGGGTAATTGAACCTTCTCATTCCAGCTATGCAAGTCCAGCATTTTTAGTGCCAAAGCCTGGGGGCAAACAAAGAATGGTGATTGATTACCGGAAGTTGAACGCCAATAGAGAGGTGGATTCTGTTCCCCTCCCAGATTTACATTCGGCCTTTGATTGGTTCAGTGGGGCCAGATTTTATACTATTACCGATCTGAACGCGGCCTATCATCAGATACCTCTTGCCAAAGAAAGTAGACCATATACGGCTTTTTGTGTACCCTGGAATCTGTACCAGTATACAAGGGTTCCCATGGGTTTGGCTGTGGGGGCCCAGACACTTACTCGCCTTCTCGATACGGTTTTTCACGATGTGAAATTCCGTTTCTATTTAATTTTCTTGACGATCTATTAGTATACAGCGAGACTTTCGAAGATCATCTGGCGCATTTAAGAGAGGTGTTGTGTCGCTTAAGAGAGGCTGGCCTCACTGTCAATCCCGAAAAGGTTCGTTTCGCCCAAGAGAGTATTTCTTTCTTGGGCCATTTAGTTTCACACAGGGGCGTGACGGTAGACCCAGAGAGGACACAGGGCATCCGTGACTTTCCTCCCCCTAGGGATGCGAAGGGCATAGCGAGATTCGTCGGTATGGTAAATTTTTACCGACGTTTCATACCGAACATCGCCGAGATTGCCGCACCCTTGAATGAAATGAGAAAGAAGGGCGCAAAGTTTACATGTGGGGAAAACCAACAAATGGCTTTCGCTACATTGAAGGAATCCATTATCTCCCCACCGGTGTTGCGGATGCCCGACTTTTCGAAGCCGTTCATACTGCAGACGGACGCGAGTTCGGTTGCGCTCGGAGCGGTTCTCTCCCAAGTTATAGACGACGCTAGGCAGCCTGTGGCTTTTATCTCCCGGACGTTGTCCCAGCAAGAACGTAAATCATCCGTTTATGAGCTAGAGTGTTTAGCTGTTGTGTACGCTCTAGACAAGTTCAGGCGTTTCCTGGAACATGCTGAGTTCCTGCTCGAGACCGACAATCAGGCTCTCTCATGGCTTCTAGCTCATCCCCGGCAACTGGGTAAAATCGGTAGATGGGTGGTGAAAATCTCATCATTTAAGTTCACCGTGCAACACATCAGGGGATCTCAGAATGTGGTTGCAGATGCCTTGTCCCGAATGTTTTCCCAACCCAGTGATGACCAAGCTGAGCAACCCTGTTCCGTTCTTCTAGATTTTCCATTAGCCTTCACTGATGTGTTACCCCATCAGTTAAACGACGAAGTGCTGGGTCCAGTCATCCAAAATATCAAGGAGGGTAACGTACAGGCCCCTTATTTCTTGTCCAAGTGAGTCCTCTGTTGTCGAGAGAGAAAAGGACGAGCACCTAAAATCGTGCTGCCTAGCAAATTAGTGCCCATGGTCTTCAGCTATTACCATGATTCCCCAGTCGGAGGCCACAAGGGAATTTCGAAGACCATTTCCAGTATTAGGAAACACATTTTATCTGGAAGGGCATGGATTGAGACATCGCGACAAGGGTTAAGAGCTGTCATCTTTGTGGCTTGAGCAAGCCTGCCCAGAACACCAAACTAGGGTTGTTATCATCTGAGGTGGCGAGCAGACCAATGGAAAAGTGTTTATTGACTACGTGGGGCCGTTCCCCCGTAGCAAGTCAGGTAATGCTTACCTGCTCGTTTGTGTAGATGCTTTTTCAAAGTTTGCCTGGCTACTGCCCTTACGACAGGCAGCCGCTCGTTTGACCATCAACGCTCTACAGAACCATGTATTTCAGCATTTCGGTCTTCCGACCATCATTGTTTCGGACAATGGCCCGCAATTTATTTCGAGTGAATTCAGGCGTATGTGTTTCGCCAGTGGCATCAAACACGTAACCACTTCCCCTTATTACCCACAACCGTCCCATGCGGAGAGATTCAACCGGAATCTCCGGTCCGCCTTAATTGCTTATCATGCTGAGCAACAAACCACCTGGGATCAGAATTTGAAGTGGTTACAATTAGCTTTCAACACGGCCAGACACGATAGTCATCAGGCCGTGCCCTTTGAAATTCTGTTTGGATTCTCGCCCGCACTCCCGTTGACCAACCTGTGGGATATCGAAGATCTTCTGCCGCGGGAGCCCAATGATAAAACTGCAGAGAGATGGAAAGTGGCTCGGAAGAATTTGCTGCGAGCGCACGAGCGGGTCCGTCGGCGTTATAATCAGGGGCGTATTCCAAACCCCTTCCGGATTGGTGACTGGGTCTATTGCCAAAGCCACCCACTCAGCTCAGCCGCTGACAAACGTGCTGCCAAGCTATGCTACCGTTGGTCGGGGCCATACCGTGTCCTAGGATTCACGTCACCGGTGACGGCCCGGCTGGGCGTACCGGGAGACAAACAAAAAATGGTGATAAGCCACATTTCAAAACTGAAACGTTGTCGAGGGCTATCGAAAACGTTCGAAGGGGGTTAGTCCCCGTAAAGATAGGGCGGATGTCCCTGTTTAAGGTGGAAGTCGTGTTCTGGCGTTGGTGGGCAAGCCTCAGGAGATCGGAAGATCTACGTACGTAAGAATCTTTCTTTAGTCTTTTGCTGTCTCTCTCTTGTGCTGTATGCGGACCCTGATCAGGTCAGCATGCAGCACCTGCACACTCACATAATACATATCTTCTTTCGTCTCTTTCGTTTTCCTTCTGAGAATCTGTTCTCCTGAGAGCAAGCTCTGCTGAGCCAACTCAACCACGACGTCCACCAGTTTGTTTTGAGGAGAGGTACACTGCAGGGTACCCTCCTGCATTTAACGTTGGGGCAACTATGTTGCCCTTTTGGGGTGAGGGTGTGCCGTTCTAATATAGAGCGGCAAATCTTCAGTAATTAAAAGTCAAGAAAACGTTATAGGCAGTACAGAATTTAATGCGGTAATTAGTGCTGCACCCTACCCGTGAACATATGCCCTACCGATCTCTAGTCTACACTGCGTGATCGGTGTCGGCATCTGCCGCCTGTCCGCGGTATGAAAACTCCAGGTGCTGCTTCCTGGTGTCATGTGCGGTACGCAAACGGACACGAAGCTGGAATTTCTGTTGAAGTTTGTCTCACAAAAATTACTGGGGTAGGTGGTCGACGCCATATTTTCTCCGGTAGAGAAATGAAGATTTCAACAACTACGAGTCTTCCAGCTATGTCGAGATAATTCTATAAACGGCTGCGGTAAGTCTCTATTACTTTCATATTAATTAACTACAATATTTCACTGGAGAAAACTGTTTTTTTAGCAAGCCTAAGTAAGTTCATTCGGTTCACCTGTTGCGACCCTGCGTTGTGCAATACGCAATTTGTTAGTAAAGTTTTAAAATCTTATAAAACTATATTCATTTAAGTGTCAGAATTTCGGCACTAAAAAGTAAAGTATATTGAATACAAAATATTTAAGTTTAAAATTTATTTAACATCGATGTAATGAGATACGTGTTACATCAATGTAGGTTATTTTAACAATGCGTAGTTGATTTAAGTAGCATACAAGTTTTACTAGAATTAACAGTAAAACTTTATTAATATCTGGGAACTTACTCAGGCACGTTTTGAAAGTAACTAATGTCCAATTCATATTATTTTCTGTAGTAAAAAACTAGGTAATTGAAACAAATCTTAACCACGTGGTATCTACATATTCACACTAAGTATAAAGTTTATGAGATGGTACAAAGCCATAATTAATTGTCAAATTGCAAACAAGGTAACTCACATTAGGTGATGTTAATATTAGGAAGAATTACTGTTATAAAGATTTTCAAATAAGGCATGTTGGCCATATAAATTTTATCAAGTTTAATTAAATAGCTCAATAACTATGTTGACTTTATATATGTATTTTGGAGGGTGTGCAAACTTTAGTGGGGCATTGTGTTGTGGTCTCTGACTAAAAAAATATAATGTGTAATCAGGGTTCACCGATGTAGACGAGAAAAAGACCTACTACATGGCTGAACGATGAACATCTTAAGCTCTACTCGCTACCGGAGGAATTTGGACGACCACACGAACACCTAAAATGTCGGCCACGAGATGTCACCTCAATAAATAAAAAACCCTTCATGGATGAAATCAGGTGATACAAAACCAATTATTAATTACACATAGAGTCAACACTCAATCATACCCAGTGACCAGTTATATACATCTATCAACTACAACATTTCAAGTTTTAAACATTTATTTAGATCCCCAATTGATGGGACAGTTTAGTGTGTGGACTGGGTGCTAAATTAATTGTAAATTTCAGTGTATTCTGGTAAAATTGTCAGCTCAGAGACTGGCATGATTACAAATGCAACATTCAACATATATTTCCACTTATTTCATTATAGGGGTTTCTTTACAGATTTTAAGTCATTTTTGCTATTAGTAATTTATAGTGTTCAATTCAGTAGTATATATATATATTTTCTTAAGTTAAAAGTCAGTTTAATTCATTTTGTATAAAAAATTTACTGGGGAGGTAGGTGCATTTTCAACAAGTTTCAACCAGAAGGAATGCATGTTGAAACACCTTTCAACTTGTTTGTTGAGACAAGTTGAAGGCTGAATCATCAAGATGTTAACATGTCCGTCTCTGAGCCAAGTGTATTTTTTCATAGGGTTATAATATTATGCAATATTTCTATTTTTATTATTTGGCAATGTTTCAGTATATATAAATTCTTTAAATTATTTATGATAACAGGGGGGCGTTCATTATTTTATATATTGTAATTTCTCACTATAATAGAGCCCAGAAGTGCAGTATGGTGTAACTGCATTAGGCACTTAGCCACTTAGCCACTTAGGCACTTAGTTTTGAATTTTATTATGTCCTGGGGACTACTGTATACTGTATGCTTAAGCATTCTCTTATACACCTGACGTGTAATCAACCCACACCATGAGGGTAATATAAAAATAAATTTGTAATCCTAACAGGGAAGATTATAAAGAAAAAGTAAGAATTTATATACACCATGAAGGTAATATAAAAAGGGCGTGGCAAGAGACCTTTATGTATATTTTATTGTATACTATTGTATAATGTATTTGTGTCGTGGAACATGTTATGTATGTATATTTGTGTGTACATTTTGGGGGTTATAAGTGTTATGCATTTAGTGTATTTTGGTGGGGACTTTGGATATAGGGTTTTATTTGTTCGATGTCTTTTTATAAAAGAAAGTTAATACATGGAGTCATGTAGGTATATCCTTTTCATTTTTTATAACAGGTATTCTATCTCAATTTATCATTGCTGATCATTTCTTTAAGGAAATAATTTATTTTATTTAACCTCATAACAAGTATATGAATTGTCACCCTTTAAAATTTATTTAATTTGTTTGAGTAATTATTATTATAATTAATATTAGCAAGGAATCAATACCATTTATCTTCATTAAGTTATATGAAGCATTCTAAAAGGAACATATAAAATAAATTTTATATTTTATTAATATTTTAATGGAAGCTTATTTCAAGGTTAGTTATGGTTTTAAATTTCAATTCATTGGTAGAGTGACATAGCAAGTTATTTTCTTGGTTTCAATAAATATTTTCAGGTGGCCTTGTTGAGAAAGTATACTTTATTTAATTAACTATTTAAGGGAATTATAGATTACTGTTGGGTTTATTTATTTTATTATTAATTGTTTACTGAGATAGAATAATAAAAAGGATTTGTTAATTGTTCAATTCTTGAGTTTTCATTGCAAGTCCCGTCTCACTGGATCCAGCGCATTTTTGGCTTCTCTAGGCTTTAGCCTAGTTATAATTAACTTGTGGCCCTCTTTACAAAAAAAAAAAAAAAAAATTCTCAAAATTTTTCTAAAAAAAAAAAATCTTTTTTTTAACTGCTTAAGTTAAAGTGGGGTTACATTTTGTAGCAGAGCGCGGTTACGATTAGGGGTCAACCCGTGGGTCCTGTGGGTGTGACGGGGCTTGCAAACTTAGGAACATTTTGGAACTCCCACAATGTTGATTTCCAATGGAACTTAGGAAAATTTTCAAGAAGCCCTATATCTAAAGTTGAAAATATTTTTGTTAGCTTTAAGGTTTTGAGATAAATGTATATGTACTTGCCCGCCTTGAATAGTGAATAGTGCCACGTGGTGAGAAATTTTAGAAGGGGAAATCCCTGGGGAACAGGGACTTATCGCAGTTCGGTGCTTGGTTGATTGGAGTATTACCTTGCCCATATTTGGGAGGTGTTGTTTTTTGTAATTATGCGGTATGGCCCGATCGGCAGTCGGTTTCTTCCGATAAATGGTAGCCGAAGTAACATGAGAAATTGTTAAAATAAATTTTCGTTGGTCGGTGTTTTTTTTCGTGTTGTGTGTGTGTCGCGTTCCTTTTGTCTA
>JAWRYS010001616.1:2500-145955 GCA_034769895.1 Magicicada septendecula | reverse complement strand
ACCATACATTTCAATATTATCGTATGTATATAGCCTCTCATCTTTATTACTGGGACCAAGATTAGACCCTTGATTTTTCCCATGGTCAACTCGTTTGTCCACTTTCTTTGTTGCTGTTCTTCGGGTCTCCTCGAATCCCTCTCATCAGCCATTAGATAATTTACTTGGGCTTGATTAGTTCCCTGATTGTCATTTGGTGGATCTCCCGAAGGTATGTCCCTATGTCTATATCCACTTCTGGACCTCCTATATTCGTCATGATCATTCCATTGTTGTCTGTTGTAGTTGTTTCTCTCATCTCTTCGATCATAATTTTGTCTCTGGTTAAAATACGGACGTCTTCCTTGGTAACTATTACTGTAATAATTGTTATTAGCATGTACATAATTAACTCTGGGCCGATTCTGTCTTGGTGGTTCATTCTTCCGCTCCTCGGTATTCCCTGACCTCCATCTACTTCTCCTATAATAAGATTCCTGTTCATAATTTTCTAGCAGCGTTTCCATGCCTCCAATAGTTTTGATTTGTCCACTTAAGCGTGCACTAATGATCTTCTCTTCGAAATGATACGCCATTTTGGTCACTAGGACACTCTTCAGGTATCTTAGGGTCTAAATACTTGCGATACACACCTTCCCCAGAAGTAAGCAGTAGGTGTTTGTCCCACTGTTCGATCATACCTACCATGACAGATATCATCTCTGACAATGTTTTGTAACTGATTCTGACCAGTACTTAAGTTTGAACATAGTTTTGAAACCACCATAATCACACACCTCGTTCCTAATTGCTGTCCACCAATTATCATTGATATTTTTTGAACGATTCGTCTAATAGACCTTTTATCATATTCCATCGATTCTCCTTTGATCTGTTCAAAATTTCGTCTACTCTCCCTAAAAATTCAAGTGGGTTTCTGCGATAATCCCGAAAGTTTACACTTTCCTTATTATCTGGATAAACATGATGACTGCTGCATGCAGATCTAGCACTTATTCTATCTACATCACATTGAAATTGGGTTTGTATTTGTTGCAACTATCTAATTTCTCTGCTTGGCTATCACACTGATTTTTTACATTCTCTCTGTTTTATGAAACTCTGAAAATTAACAGTTTAGACTACTTTTGATACTATCTAACTGGTCATTGTTTTCTTGGCGTATGGCCATTACACGAACTTGATTATTTTGTTCCTCCTTTTCCATTCGTGCCTCGACTCCTGTTTTAATTAGTTCCATTTTTTCTTCTGTTTTATCCAACCTTTGGTTAGTTTCTATTAATTTCTTCTCTGCCTCTTCCTGATATTCGTCTACTCTTTGGCTCAACGTATTATTGACCCGTTCAATTTTACCTTCTAGATTTTCTCTTAACTCCTTGTTGAAACTCTCCATTTTACCCTCAATTTGTTTTAAATTCTCATTATTCTCTTCAAATTTTGCATTCATCTCTTCTCTTTGTCCTTCGACAGTTTCTTTTAGTTCATTGTATTGTTCATTCATGGTTTGTTTGATATTTCCATGAATGGTCTCTATTTTTTCATTGAGTTGTTTGACTAAACTTTCCTGAATGCTATCTATTTTCTCATTGGTCTGTCTATTTTGTTCCTCCTGTTTCTTAAAATTTTCCTTATTTTCCTCCTTGGTTTGCTTTGAGTTTTCCTCCTGTTTCTCAAAATTCTCATCTATTTTATCAAATTTTTCATTCTGTTCCTTAAATTGTTCTGCCATAAATTTCATCATGTCTTGCCAATTAGGTTCTTCTCTGGCTACCGCTTTGTCTGGTTGGTCCCCTTGGGCATCCTCTTCCACTATTTCCTTTTCCGTATCCATAACTACTTCGGTTTCTTCTGTATCACCTGTCTGTTGGTCCATTTCACTGTCCGTAACTAATTCTATTTCTTGTTCCTGTCCACCTTCTTCAATCTCCTTTTCTTCTGCCCTCTTCTTCGATTTGCCTCGGGTATTAGGCATTTCTTGTTTTCTCGTAACTGCCAACGATAATTAGATTTTTTGATATATATTTTTTATTAAATATCAAAATTCTTTTCTAATTACCGCCCTTTTACGTTGAGCGCCATTTCTGTAACGTACTGTTTATTTTGAGAGACGGAGTAGAGTTATTTTATATGCCCCACGTTGTACGCGTCATTTTTGTAACGTAGCGTTTTTTGATGAGGTCTTTGCGAAACATACACCTTTAGTCAAGCCCCAAAAATTGGGTTCGCCAAATCTGTAACGTACTGTTTTTTGTTAAATGAGAGGTGTTAATGTTTCCGCCTCTCCGCAGTCGCCACTTATGAATTATAATAACTGACGTTGTTTTTCAAAAGGTAAAATAAAGGATTTTGTTTATTTTGTTTTACTCAATCTGAAGAGAAATCGAGAGTGTGTGATTTGTGGTCAAGGAGGGAAGTTGTTCAGCCTTATGCAGAAGAGAGAGTAAGTATCATTATTTCCACTCCGTTGAGACGATTTCTTCTGTTTGTTGTGCTGAAATTTATTATAACTACCCACTACAATAAATTATAACACTTTATTATTCAAGATTAATTTTCAATAATATTGCTTTATTTATTATTGACCTTTGTCTCCTGCCACCAAGATATAGGTATCACAATTAATCTTATCTGGAAAAAAACATCATCTCGACTTTACCGAGTAAACATAGAATTGTCTAAGGAGCAAAACATATATGGTGTTATTTACCCAATTTACGCTATAATAAAAAACATCAATTATTACATAATTCTTAATAATTCCCCAGGGGTCAGGGTAAGTTCTTTGTGTTACGAGAGTGTCAGAAATGGATAATTACTACGCTTTACAAATACCGAAAAATTAATAAATAATTTTGTTTATTTTTCATGTAGTATGTAGTTCCAGGAATTGCCGTAAGAGAGCAGCGTATATTTGTTTACTTTGAAAAAACATATGATCAAATGATTATTTTTTGTTCTATTTCACCGTTCAAAACGAGTTTTCTTCTGGAATTATTACGAAAAAATGTTTATATTACCTCGCTCCGTATGGTTCTTACTGGATTGCCGCTTTTCTGTGATGAGGTCCGACTTGCGTTATAATTTACTTTTCGTTTGAAGTATTTTCCAATTGTCAACGAGAACTAGGCCGAACCATGTTGGATCCTCAGAAGGTTTTCATCCACTGTTTATTAATGTATATAACCATTTAATTTGGATTAATCAGGTATAATTAGATAGTGGTCACTCTGTTTGTTAATCTTGCGTTAATTTCAACTCCTCCAACGTCCCAAAAAAGGTTATTTTTTATAATTTTTGTCGCATCGTTTCTTCAACTCTCCGGTTTAGTTCAAAATTTTTTATATCTTATTAACAATACTTGTTATTTTTCATCACTCTTAGTAACACATAGTATTTTTATTATGCAGGCAGTTTGTAATTATTATAAATTTATATTTTATTTATGGAAAAATAATTCCTTTCCATTCCGGTTTCTTTACTAATTTAATTTACATAATAAGTTTTGGTTAATTTTTTTTTATTACATTGTATATAAGTATTTTATCATTTTATTATCCTTAAATAAATTTATATATTATTTATTTATTTAGTCTCGAATAGTATTCATACCCGGCACTACTTCCTGTTGCCATTTCCTTCATAGGATTATTTTAATTTTTTATTATCTTTTGGTATTTAAATTTTTGTCTTTTAAAACTAACCCTGGGTTATCCTATATTACAACACAAATATTTTAAAAAATATAACATTAACTTATGTATAACAAGTGGTTGTCCATACACTATAAATTACAATAAATAAATAAAATTACAAAAATCAATCAGTATTATTACATCCTACTTCCATAGTTTTATCCTTTCCAAAACATACAGCACAGTTTGGTAATACGTTACTTTCACTTTTGTTGTTCACCTCAATGGGTACACTAGAACTCACTTTGCACTGTATACCACTCGAATTGTTTATCATGTTGAGTGATATAATTAAATTTTGAGCGAGCTTTAGTTTACCCATTTCTGACTTTTATTATCATGAGTTATTTTATTGGGACCGGGTTATGTAACGTTACATAAAGCCCCCCCACTAGAACAAATTTATTTTAGTTCAACTTGTTTATTAAAAATAAATTGTTGATTATTCCCATTTTCTTAACTCCTCTTTATCTTCATAATAGTGTTTTATTTCTGACTGATTATACACTCACTGGTAATTCCGACTGGTGGTAATTGCTGTTTTCTTACTTTACTCTCTCTCTCTCTTGGAGGCAAATTCATCAATTATTTCTCTGGGTAGTAGTACTTCCACATTTTATTTGATAAGGACTGGTCACACTAATCATATTAAACTTGTTTTAACACTCATTTCTATTCACTTTTATATACTCGCTTTATCAATTAAGCATCGGTCTGCTATCTTCCTTCTATTTTCTTTATCTATACTTCTGGAATCCAATATCACTCTTTTCAGCTATTTTATAATTATTATCCCTTAAATATTCAATTTCCCTAACATTTTTCCCTATCCTGTGCGGTGGTTCCAGTCGGGTGGACACTCTGGGTCCATACACCGCTGTCCATCCTTACACCTTCTGAGACCAGGGGAACATCATACCTGCTCATAAAAATTATTGCCGGAACATTTCTACGGTCAATACATAAAAATTAAAAAATTATAAGTAGTAGTCAATTAGCGACTAGTACCAAACACTTTTGGGATTCTTCATACTGTAGCTGTTTGTATTTATTTATATATTTCTTCTTCTCCTTGATTCCTTCTTCTTTTCCATTGAATAATAGCATATAACATCATTGATAGGCCTTATGTTAAAATTCTTTTGACTTTACTTCTTGTGACATATTTCTCCGTATCATTTCTTCTTATCTAATCTTCAATTCCGAGAAATTCTAATTATTGTATTAATTATCATCCTCCCTCAGTTTCATTGGAGTCATTAAATTATTCTTTATTCTTCTTATCTGAGCACATTACCATCAATTGTTTTTGTTCATTTAAATTTTCTTCTGTTTGTTACCATTAAAAATATTACTTTTTCCTATTATTTCAGTTTAAATCAGTTATTTATAATTAAATTATATAATCTGTTCTTACATTTTCTTGGTGGTTTGTTGTTTGTTAAATTATATGGTTTCAAAATAACTTGAGTAAGATGTCCTTACATGCTTTTAGAATTTTGGGGTTTTTGTTTCTTCACTTTACATTAATTTAACCGTTTTCAGTATCATTCACAACACGGATTGATCCACTCGTATATTTTTCCCGTGGATTCTGTTGATTAAACTTATCAATAAAATTCGCTATTGGATTGCCCCATTGCGGATCACTACCATACATTTCAATATTATCGTATGTATATAGCCTCTCATCTTTATTACTGGGACCAAGATTAGACCCTTGATTTTTCCCATGGTCAACTCGTTTGTCCACTTTTCTTTGTTGCTGTTCTTCGGGTCTCCTCGAATCCCTCTCATCAGCCATTAGATAATTTACTTGGGCTTGATTAGTTCCCTGATTGTCATTTGGTGGATCTCCCGAAGGTATGTCCCTATGTCTATCTCCACTTCTGGACCTCCTATATTCGTCATGATCATTCCATTGTTGTCTGTTGTAGTTGTTTCTCTCATCTCTTCGATCATAATTTTGTCTCTCGTTAAAATACGGACGTCTTCCTTGGTAACTATTACTGTAATAATTGTTATTAGCATGTACATAATTAACTCTGGGCCGATTCTCTCTTGGTGGTTCATTCTTCCGCTCCTCGGTATTCCCTGACCTCCATCTACTTCTCCTATAATAAGATTCCTGTTCATAATTTTCTAGCAGCGTTTCCATGCCTCCAATAGTTTTGATTTGTCCACTTAAGCGTGCACTAATGATCTTCTCTTCGAAATGATACGCCATTTTGGTCACTAGACACTCTTCAGGTATCTTAGGGTCTAAATACTTTGCGATACACACCTTCCCCAGAAAGTAAGCAGTAGGTGTTTGTCCCACTGTTCGATCATACCTACCATGACAGATATCATCTCTGACAATGTTTTGTACTGATTCTGACCAGTACTTAAGTTTGAACATAGTTTTGAAACCACCATAATCACACACCTCGTTCCTAATTGCTGTCCACCAATTATCATTGATATTTTTGAACGATTCGTCTAATAGACCTTTTATCATATTCCATCGATTCTCCTTTGATCTGTTCAAAATTTCGTCTACTCTCCCTAAAAATTCAAGTGGGTTTCTGCGATAATCCCGAAAGTTTACACTTTCCTTATTATCTGGATAAACATGATGACTGCTGCATGCAGATCTAGCACTTATTCTATCTACATCACATTGAAAATTGGTTTGTATTTGTTGCAAACTATCTAATTTCTCTGCTTGGCTATCACACTGATTTTTTACATTCTCTACTGTTTTATGAAACTCTGAAAATTAACAGTTTAGACTACTTTTGATACTATCTAACTGGTCATTGTTTTCTTGGCGTATGGCCATTACACGAACTTGATTATTTTGTTCCTCCTTTTCCATTCGTGCCTCGACTCCTGTTTTAATTAGTTCCATTTTTTCTTCTGTTTTATCCAACCTTTGGTTAGTTTCTATTAATTTCTTCTCTGCCTCTTCCTGATATTCGTCTACTCTTTGGCTCAACGTATTATTGACCCGTTCAATTTTACCTTCTAGATTTTCTCTTAACTCCTTGTTGAAACTCTCCATTTTACCCTCAATTTGTTTTAAATTCTCATTATTCTCTTCAAATTTTGCATTCATCTCTTCTCTTTGTCCTTCGACAGTTTCTTTTAGTTCATTGTATTGTTCATTCATGGTTTGTTTGATATTTCCATGAATGGTCTCTATTTTTTCATTGAGTTGTTTGACTAAACTTTCCTGAATGCTATCTATTTTCTCATTGGTCTGTCTATTTTGTTCCTCCTGTTTCTTAAAATTTTCCTTATTTTCCTCCTTGGTTTGCTTTGAGTTTTCCTCCTGTTTCTCAAAATTCTCATCTATTTTATCAAATTTTTCATTCTGTTCCTTAAATTGTTCTGCCATAAATTTCATCATGTCTTGCCAATTAGGTTCTTCTCTGGCTACCGCTTTGTCTGGTTGGTCCCCTTGGGCATCCTCTTCCACTATTTCCTTTTCCGTATCCATAACTACTTCGGTTTCTTCTGTATCACCTGTCTGTTGGTCCATTTCACTGTCCGTAACTAATTCTATTTCTTGTTCCTGTCCACCTTCTTCAATCTCCTTTTCTTCTGCCCTCTTCTTCGATTTGCCTCGGGTATTAGGCATTTCTTGTTTTCTCGTAACTGCCAACGATAATTAGATTTTTTGATATATATTTTTTATTAAATATCAAAATTCTTTTCTAATTACCGCCCTTTTACGTTGAGCGCCATTTCTGTAACGTACTGTTTATTTTGAGAGACGGAGTAGAGTTATTTTATATGCCCCACGTTGTACGCGTCATTTTTGTAACGTAGCGTTTTTTGATGAGGTCTTTGCGAAACATACACCTTTAGTCAAGCCCCCAAAAATTGCTTTCGCCAAATCTGTAACGTACTGTTTTTTGTTAAATGAGAGGTGTTAATGTTTCCGCCTCTCCACAGTCGCCACTTATGAATTATAATAACTGACGTTGTTTTTCAAAAGGTAAAATAAAGGATTTTGTTTATTTTGTTTTACTCAATCTGAAGAGAAATCGAGAGTGTGTGATTTGTGGTCAAGGAGGGAAGTTGTTCAGCCTTATGCAGAAGAGAGAGTAAGTATCATTATTTCCACTCCGTTGAGACGATTTCTTCTGTTTGTTGTGCTGAAATTTATTATAACTACCCACTACAATAAATTATAACACTTTATTATTCAAGATTAATTTTCAATAATATTGCTTTATTTATTATTGACCTTTGTCTCCTGCCACCAAGATATAGGTATCACAATTAATCTTATCTGGAAAAAAACATCATCTCGACTTTACCGAGTAAACATAGAATTGTATAAGGAGCAAAACATATATGGTGTTATTTACCCAATTTACGCTATAATAAAAAACATCAATTATTACATAATTCTTAATAATTCCCCAGGGGTCAGGGTAAGTTCTTTGTGTTACGAGAGTGTCAGAAATGGATAATTACTACGCTTTACAAATACCGAAAAATTAATAAATAATTTTGTTTATTTTTCATGTAGTATGTAGTTCCAGGAATTGCCGTAAGAGAGCAGCGTATATTTGTTTACTTTGAAAAAACATATGATCAAATGATTACTTTTTGTTCTATTTCACCGTTCAAAACGAGTTTTCTTCTGGAATTATTACGAAAAAATGTTTATATTACCTCGCTCCGTATGGTTCTTACTGGATTGCCGCTTTTCTGTGATGAGGTCCGTCTTGCGTTATAATTTACTTTTCGTTTGAAGTATTTTCCAATTGTCAACGAGAACTAGGCCGAACCATGTTGGATCCTCAGAAGGTTTTCATCCACTGTTTATTAATGTATATAACCATTTAATTTGGATTAATCAGGTATAATTAGATAGTGGTCACTCTGTTTGTTAATCTTGCGTTAATTTCAACTCCTCCAACGTCCCAAAAAAGGTTATATTTTATAATTTTTGTCGCATCGTTTCTTCAACTCTCCGGTTTAGTTCAAAATTTTTTATATCTTATTAACAATACTTGTTATTTTTCATCACTCTTAGTAACACATAGTATTTTTATTATGCAGGCAGTTTGTAATTATTATAAATTTATATTTTATTTATGGAAAAATAATTCCTTTCCATTCCGGTTTCTTTACTAATGTAATTTACATAATAAGTTTTGGTTAATTTTTTTTTATTACATTGTATATAAGTATTTTATCATTTTATTATCCTTAAATAAATTTATATATTATTTATTTAGTCTCGAATAGTATTCATACCCGGCACTACTTCCTGTTGCCATTTCCTTCATAGGATTATTTTAATTTTTTATTATCTTTTGGTATTTAAATTTTTATGTCTTTTAAAACTAACCCTGGGTTATCCTATATTACAACACAAATATTTTAAAAAATATAACATTAACTTATGTATAACAAGTGGTTGTCCATACACTATAAGTTACAATAAATAAATAAAATTACAAAAATCAATCAGTATTATTACATCCTACTTCCATAGTTTTATCCTTTCCAAAACGTACAGCACAGTTTGGTAATACGTTACTTTCACTTTTGTTGTTCACCTCAATGGGTACACTAGAACTCACTTTGCACTGTATACCACTCGAATTGTTTATCATGTTGGGTGATATAATTAAATTTTGAGCGAGCTTTAGTTTACCCATTTCTGACTTTTATTATCATGAGTTATTTTATTGGGACCGGGTTATGTAACGTTACATAAAGCCCCCCCACTAGAACAAATTTATTTTAGTTCAACTTGTTTATTAAAAATAAATTGTTGATTATTCCCATTTTCTTAACTCCTCTTTATCTTCATAATAGTGTTTTATTTCTGACTGATTATACACTCACTGGTAATTCCGACTGGTGGTAATTGCTGTTTTCTTACTTTACTCTCTCTCTCTCTTGGAGGCAAATTCATCAATTATTTCTCTGGGTAGTAGTACTTCCACATTTTATTTGATAAGGACTGGTCACACTAATCATATTAAACTTGTTTTAACACTCATTTCTATTCACTTTTATATACTCGCTTTATCAATTAAGCATCGGTCTGCTATCTTCCTTCTATTTTCTTTATCTATACTTCTGGAATCCAATATCACTCTTTTCAGCTATTTTATAATTATTATCCCTTAAATATTCAATTTCCCTAACATTTTTCCCTATCCTGTGCGGTGGTTCCAGTCGGGTGGCCACTCTGGGTCCATACACCGCTGTCCATCCTTACACCTTCTGAGACCAGGGGAACATCATACCTGCTCATAAAAATTATTGCCGGAACATTTCTACGGTCAATACATAAAAATTAAAAAATTATAAGTAGTAGTCAATTAGCGACTAGTACCAAACACTTTTGGGATTCTTCATACTGTAGCTGTTTGTATTTATTTATATATTTCTTCTTCTCCTTGATTCCTTCTTCTTTTCCATTGAATAATAGCATATAACATCATTGATAGGCCTTATGTTAAAATTCTTTTGACTTTACTTCTTGTGACATATTTCTCCGTATCATTTCTTCTTATCTAATCTTCAATTCCGAGAAATTCTAATTATTGTATTAATTATCATCCTCCCTCAGTTTCATTGGAGTCATTAAATTATTCTTTATTCTTCTTATCTGAGCACATTACCATCAATTGTTTTTGTTCATTTAATTTTTCTTCTGTTTGTTACCATTAAAAATATTACTTTTTCCTATTATTTCAGTTTAAATCAGTTATTTATAATTAAATTATATAATCTGTTCTTACATTTTCTTGGTGGTTTGTTGTTTGTTAAATTATATGGTTTCAAAATAACTTGAGTAAGATGTCCTTACATGCTTTTAGAATTTTGGGGTTTTTGTTTCTTCACTTTACATTAATTTAACCGTTTTCAGTATCATTCACAACACGGATTGATCCACTCGTATATTTTTCCCGTGGATTCTGTTGATTAAACTTATCAATAAAATTCGCTATTGGATTGCCCCATTGCGGATCACTACCATACATTTCAATATTATCGTATGTATATAGCCTCTCATCTTTATTACTGGGACCAAGATTAGACCCTTGATTTTTCCCATGGTCAACTCGTTTGTCCACTTTTCTTTGTTGCTGTTCTTCGGGTCTCCTCGAATCCCTCTCATCAGCCATTAGATAATTTACTTGGGCTTGATTAGTTCCCTGATTGTCATTTGGTGGATCTCCCGAAGGTATGTCCCTATGTCTATCTCCACTTCTGGACCTCCTATATTCGTCATGATCATTCCATTGTTGTCTGTTGTAGTTGTTTCTCTCATCTCTTCGATCATAATTTTGTCTCTCGTTAAAATACGGACGTCTTCCTTGGTAACTATTACTGTAATAATTGTTATTAGCATGTACATAATTAACTCTGGGCCGATTCTCTCTTGGTGGTTCATTCTTCCGCTCCTCGGTATTCCCTGACCTCCATCTACTTCTCCTATAATAAGATTCCTGTTCATAATTTTCTAGCAGCGTTTCCATGCCTCCAATAGTTTTGATTTGTCCACTTAAGCGTGCACTAATGATCTTCTCTTCGAAATGATACGCCATTTTGGTCACTAGACACTCTTCAGGTATCTTAGGGTCTAAATACTTTGCGATACACACCTTCCCCAGAAAGTAAGCAGTAGGTGTTTGTCCCACTGTTCGATCATACCTACCATGACAGATATCATCTCTGACAATGTTTTGTACTGATTCTGACCAGTACTTAAGTTTGAACATAGTTTTGAAACCACCATAATCACACACCTCGTTCCTAATTGCTGTCCACCAATTATCATTGATATTTTTGAACGATTCGTCTAATAGACCTTTTATCATATTCCATCGATTCTCCTTTGATCTGTTCAAAATTTCGTCTACTCTCCCTAAAAATTCAAGTGGGTTTCTGCGATAATCCCGAAAGTTTACACTTTCCTTATTATCTGGATAAACATGATGACTGCTGCATGCAGATCTAGCACTTATTCTATCTACATCACATTGAAAATTGGTTTGTATTTGTTGCAAACTATCTAATTTCTCTGCTTGGCTATCACACTGATTTTTTACATTCTCTACTGTTTTATGAAACTCTGAAAATTAACAGTTTAGACTACTTTGGATACTATCTAACTGGTCATTGTTTTCTTGGCGTATGGCCATTACACGAACTTGATTATTTTGTTCCTCCTTTTCCATTCGTGCCTCGACTCCTGTTTTAATTAGTTCCATTTTTTCTTCTGTTTTATCCAACCTTTGGTTAGTTTCTATTAATTTCTTCTCTGCCTCTTCCTGATATTCGTCTACTCTTTGGCTCAACGTATTATTGACCCGTTCAATTTTACCTTCTAGATTTTCTCTTAACTCCTTGTTGAAACTCTCCATTTTACCCTCAATTTGTTTTAAATTCTCATTATTCTCTTCAAATTTTGCATTCATCTCTTCTCTTTGTCCTTCGACAGTTTCTTTTAGTTCATTGTATTGTTCATTCATGGTTTGTTTGATATTTCCATGAATGGTCTCTATTTTTTCATTGAGTTGTTTGACTAAACTTTCCTGAATGCTATCTATTTTCTCATTGGTCTGTCTATTTTGTTCCTCCTGTTTCTTAAAATTTTCCTTATTTTCCTCCTTGGTTTGCTTTGAGTTTTCCTCCTGTTTCTCAAAATTCTCATCTATTTTATCAAATTTTTCATTCTGTTCCTTAAATTGTTCTGCCATAAATTTCATCATGTCTTGCCAATTAGGTTCTTCTCTGGCTACCGCTTTGTCTGGTTGGTCCCCTTGGGCATCCTCTTCCACTATTTCCTTTTCCGTATCCATAACTACTTCGGTTTCTTCTGTATCACCTGTCTGTTGGTCCATTTCACTGTCCGTAACTAATTCTATTTCTTGTTCCTGTCCACCTTCTTCAATCTCCTTTTCTTCTGCCCTCTTCTTCGATTTGCCTCGGGTATTAGGCATTTCTTGTTTTCTCGTAACTGCCAACGATAATTAGATTTTTTGATATATATTTTTTATTAAATATCAAAATTCTTTTCTAATTACCGCCCTTTTACGTTGAGCGCCATTTCTGTAACGTACTGTTTATTTTGAGAGACGGAGTAGAGTTATTTTATATGCCCCACGTTGTACGCGTCATTTTTGTAACGTAGCGTTTTTTGATGAGGTCTTTGCGAAACATACACCTTTAGTCAAGCCCCAAAAATTGGGTTCGCCAAATCTGTAACGTACTGTTTTTTGTTAAATGAGAGGTGTTAATGTTTCCGCCTCTCCACAGTCGCCACTTATGAATTATAATAACTGACGTTGTTTTTCAAAAGGTAAAATAAAGGATTTTGTTTATTTTGTTTTACTCAATCTGAAGAGAAATCGAGAGTGTGTGATTTGTGGTCAAGGAGGGAAGTTGTTCAGCCTTATGCAGAAGAGAGAGTAAGTATCATTATTTCCACTCCGTTGAGACGATTTCTTCTGTTTGTTGTGCTGAAATTTATTATAACTACCCACTACAATAAATTATAACACTTTATTATTCAAGATTAATTTTCAATAATATTGCTTTATTTATTATTGAACTTTGTCTCCTGCCACCAAGATATAGGTATCACAATTAATCTTATCTGGAAAAAAACATCATCTCGACTTTACCGAGTAAACATAGAATTGTCTAAGGAGCAAAACATATATGGTGTTATTTACCCAATTTACGCTATAATAAAAAACATCAATTATTACATAATTCTTAATAATTCCCCAGGGGTCAGGGTAAGTTCTTTGTGTTACGAGAGTGTCAGAAATGGATAATTACTACGCTTTACAAATACCGAAAAATTAATAAATAATTTTGTTTATTTTTCATGTAGTATGTAGTTCCAGGAATTGCCGTAAGAGAGCAGCGTATATTTGTTTACTTTGAAAAAACATATGATCAAATGATTATTTTTTGTTCTATTTCACCGTTCAAAACGAGTTTTCTTCTGGAATTATTACGAAAAAATGTTTATATTACCTCGCTCCGTATGGTTCTTACTGGATTGCCGCTTTTCTGTGATGAGGTCCGACTTGCGTTATAATTTACTTTTCGTTTGAAGTATTTTCCAATTGTCAACGAGAACTAGGCCGAACCATGTTGGATCCTCAGAAGGTTTTCATCCACTGTTTATTAATGTATATAACCATTTAATTTGGATTAATCAGGTATAATTAGATAGTGGTCACTCTGTTTGTTAATCTTGCGTTAATTTCAACTCCTCCAACGTCCCAAAAAAGGTTATTTTTTATAATTTTTGTCGCATCGTTTCTTCAACTCTCCGGTTTAGTTCAAAATTTTTTATATCTTATTAACAATACTTGTTATTTTTCATCACTCTTAGTAACACATAGTATTTTTATTATGCAGGCAGTTTGTAATTATTATAAATTTATATTTTATTTATGGAAAAATAATTCCTTTCCATTCCGGTTTCTTTACTAATTTAATTTACATAATAAGTTTTGGTTAATTTTTTTTTATTACATTGTATATAAGTATTTTATCATTTTATTATCCTTAAATAAATTTATATATTATTTATTTATTTAGTCTCGAATAGTATTCATACCCGGCACTACTTCCTGTTGCCATTTCCTTCATAGGATTATTTTAATTTTTTATTATCTTTTGGTATTTAAATTTTTGTCTTTTAAAACTAACCCTGGGTTATCCTATATTACAACACAAATATTTTAAAAAATATAACATTAACTTATGTATAACAAGTGGTTGTCCATACACTATAAATTACAATAAATAAATAAAATTACAAAAATCAATCAGTATTATTACATCCTACTTCCATAGTTTTATCCTTTCCAAAACATACAGCACAGTTTGGTAATACGTTACTTTCACTTTTGTTGTTCACCTCAATGGGTACACTAGAACTCACTTTGCACTGTATACCACTCGAATTGTTTATCATGTTGAGTGATATAATTAAATTTTGAGCGAGCTTTAGTTTACCCATTTCTGACTTTTATTATCATGAGTTATTTTATTGGGACCGGGTTATGTAACGTTACATAAAGCCCCCCCACTAGAACAAATTTATTTTAGTTCAACTTGTTTATTAAAAATAAATTGTTGATTATTCCCATTTTCTTAACTCCTCTTTATCTTCATAATAGTGTTTTATTTCTGACTGATTATACACTCACTGGTAATTCCGACTGGTGGTAATTGCTGTTTTCTTACTTTACTCTCTCTCTCTCTTGGAGGCAAATTCATCAATTATTTCTCTGGGTAGTAGTACTTCCACATTTTATTTGATAAGGACTGGTCACACTAATCATATTAAACTTGTTTTAACACTCATTTCTATTCACTTTTATATACTCGCTTTATCAATTAAGCATCGGTCTGCTATCTTCCTTCTATTTTCTTTATCTATACTTCTGGAATCCAATATCACTCTTTTCAGCTATTTTATAATTATTATCCCTTAAATATTCAATTTCCCTAACATTTTTCCCTATCCTGTGCGGTGGTTCCAGTCGGGTGGCCACTCTGGGTCCATACACCGCTGTCCATCCTTACACCTTCTGAGACCAGGGGAACATCATACCTGCTCATAAAAATTATTGCCGGAACATTTCTACGGTCAATACATAAAAATTAAAAAATTATAAGTAGTAGTCAATTAGCGACTAGTACCAAACACTTTTGGGATTCTTCATACTGTAGCTGTTTGTATTTATTTATATATTTCTTCTTCTCCTTGATTCCTTCTTCTTTTCCATTGAATAATAGCATATAACATCATTGATAGGCCTTATGTTAAAATTCTTTTGACTTTACTTCTTGTGACATATTTCTCCGTATCATTTCTTCTTATCTAATCTTCAATTCCGAGAAATTCTAATTATTGTATTAATTATCATCCTCCCTCAGTTTCATTGGAGTCATTAAATTATTCTTTATTCTTCTTATCTGAGCACATTACCATCAATTGTTTTTGTTCATTTAATTTTTCTTCTGTTTGTTACCATTAAAAATATTACTTTTTCCTATTATTTCAGTTTAAATCAGTTATTTATAATTAAATTATATAATCTGTTCTTACATTTTCTTGGTGGTTTGTTGTTTGTTAAATTATATGGTTTCAAAATAACTTGAGTAAGATGTCCTTACATGCTTTTAGAATTTTGGGGTTTTTGTTTCTTCACTTTACATTAATTTAACCGTTTTCAGTATCATTCACAACACGGATTGATCCACTCGTATATTTTTCCCGTGGATTCTGTTGATTAAACTTATCAATAAAATTCGCTATTGGATTGCCCCATTGCGGATCACTACCATACATTTCAATATTATCGTATGTATATAGCCTCTCATCTTTATTACTGGGACCAAGATTAGACCCTTGATTTTTCCCATGGTCAACTCGTTTGTCCACTTTTCTTTGTTGCTGTTCTTCGGGTCTCCTCGAATCCCTCTCATCAGCCATTAGATAATTTACTTGGGCTTGATTAGTTCCCTGATTGTCATTTGGTGGATCTCCCGAAGGTATGTCCCTATGTCTATCTCCACTTCTGGACCTCCTATATTCGTCATGATCATTCCATTGTTGTCTGTTGTAGTTGTTTCTCTCATCTCTTCGATCATAATTTTGTCTCTCGTTAAAATACGGACGTCTTCCTTGGTAACTATTACTGTAATAATTGTTATTAGCATGTACATAATTAACTCTGGGCCGATTCTCTCTTGGTGGTTCATTCTTCCGCTCCTCGGTATTCCCTGACCTCCATCTACTTCTCCTATAATAAGATTCCTGTTCATAATTTTCTAGCAGCGTTTCCATGCCTCCAATAGTTTTGATTTGTCCACTTAAGCGTGCACTAATGATCTTCTCTTCGAAATGATACGCCATTTTGGTCACTAGACACTCTTCAGGTATCTTAGGGTCTAAATACTTTGCGATACACACCTTCCCCAGAAAGTAAGCAGTAGGTGTTTGTCCCACTGTTCGATCATACCTACCATGACAGATATCATCTCTGACAATGTTTTGTACTGATTCTGACCAGTACTTAAGTTTGAACATAGTTTTGAAACCACCATAATCACACACCTCGTTCCTAATTGCTGTCCACCAATTATCATTGATATTTTTGAACGATTCGTCTAATAGACCTTTTATCATATTCCATCGATTCTCCTTTGATCTGTTCAAAATTTCGTCTACTCTCCCTAAAAATTCAAGTGGGTTTCTGCGATAATCCCGAAAGTTTACACTTTCCTTATTATCTGGATAAACATGATGACTGCTGCATGCAGATCTAGCACTTATTCTATCTACATCACATTGAAAATTGGTTTGTATTTGTTGCAAACTATCTAATTTCTCTGCTTGGCTATCACACTGATTTTTTACATTCTCTACTGTTTTATGAAACTCTGAAAATTAACAGTTTAGACTACTTTTGATACTATCTAACTGGTCATTGTTTTCTTGGCGTATGGCCATTACACGAACTTGATTATTTTGTTCCTCCTTTTCCATTCGTGCCTCGACTCCTGTTTTAATTAGTTCCATTTTTTCTTCTGTTTTATCCAACCTTTGGTTAGTTTCTATTAATTTCTTCTCTGCCTCTTCCTGATATTCGTCTACTCTTTGGCTCAACGTATTATTGACCCGTTCAATTTTACCTTCTAGATTTTCTCTTAACTCCTTGTTGAAACTCTCCATTTTACCCTCAATTTGTTTTAAATTCTCATTATTCTCTTCAAATTTTGCATTCATCTCTTCTCTTTGTCCTTCGACAGTTTCTTTTAGTTCATTGTATTGTTCATTCATGGTTTGTTTGATATTTCCATGAATGGTCTCTATTTTTTCATTGAGTTGTTTGACTAAACTTTCCTGAATGCTATCTATTTTCTCATTGGTCTGTCTATTTTGTTCCTCCTGTTTCTTAAAATTTTCCTTATTTTCCTCCTTGGTTTGCTTTGAGTTTTCCTCCTGTTTCTCAAAATTCTCATCTATTTTATCAAATTTTTCATTCTGTTCCTTAAATTGTTCTGCCATAAATTTCATCATGTCTTGCCAATTAGGTTCTTCTCTGGCTACCGCTTTGTCTGGTTGGTCCCCTTGGGCATCCTCTTCCACTATTTCCTTTTCCGTATCCATAACTACTTCGGTTTCTTCTGTATCACCTGTCTGTTGGTCCATTTCACTGTCCGTAACTAATTCTATTTCTTGTTCCTGTCCACCTTCTTCAATCTCCTTTTCTTCTGCCCTCTTCTTCGATTTGCCTCGGGTATTAGGCATTTCTTGTTTTCTCGTAACTGCCAACGATAATTAGATTTTTTGATATATATTTTTTATTAAATATCAAAATTCTTTTCTAATTACCGCCCTTTTACGTTGAGCGCCATTTCTGTAACGTACTGTTTATTTTGAGAGACGGAGTAGAGTTATTTTATATGCCCCACGTTGTACGCGTCATTTTTGTAACGTAGCGTTTTTTGATGAGGTCTTTGCGAAACATACACCTTTAGTCAAGCCCCCAAAAATTGCTTTCACCAAATCTGTAACGTACTGTTTTTTGTTAAATGAGAGGTGTTAATGTTTCCGCCTCTCCACAGTCGCCACTTATGAATTATAATAACTGACGTTGTTTTTCAAAAGGTAAAATAAAGGATTTTGTTTATTTTGTTTTACTCAATCTGAAGAGAAATCGAGAGTGTGTGATTTGTGGTCAAGGAGGGAAGTTGTTCAGCCTTATGCAGAAGAGAGAGTAAGTATCATTATTTCCACTCCGTTGAGACGATTTCTTCTGTTTGTTGTGCTGAAATTTATTATAACTACCCACTACAATAAATTATAACACTTTATTATTCAAGATTAATTTTCAATAATATTGCTTTATTTATTATTGACCTTTGTCTCCTGCCACCAAGATATAGGTATCACAATTAATCTTATCTGGAAAAAAACATCATCTCGACTTTACCGAGTAAACATAGAATTGTCTAAGGAGCAAAACATATATGGTGTTATTTACCCAATTTACGCTATAATAGAAAACATCAATTATTACATAATTCTTAATAATTCCCCAGGGGTCAGGGTAAGTTCTTTGTGTTACGAGAGTGTCAGAAATGGATAATTACTACGCTTTACAAATACCGAAAAATTAATAAATAATTTTGTTTATTTTTCATGTAGTATGTAGTTCCAGGAATTGCCGTAAGAGAGCAGCGTATATTTGTTTACTTTGAAAAAACATATGATCAAATGATTATTTTTTGTTCTATTTCACCGTTCAAAACGAGTTTTCTTCTGGAATTATTACGAAAAAATGTTTATATTACCTCGCTCCGTATGGTTCTTACTGGATTGCCGCTTTTCTGTGATGAGGTCCGTCTTGCGTTATAATTTACTTTTCGTTTGAAGTATTTTCCAATTGTCAACGAGAACTAGGCCGAACCATGTTGGATCCTCAGAAGGTTTTCATCCACTGTTTATTAATGTATATAACCATTTAATTTGGATTAATCAGGTATAATTAGATAGTGGTCACTCTGTTTGTTAATCTTGCGTTAATTTCAACTCTTCCAACGTCCCAAAAAGGGTTATATTTTATAATTTTTGTCGCATCGTTTCTTCAACTCTCCGGTTTAGTTCAAAATTGTTTATATCTTATTAACAATACTTGTTATTTTTCATCACTCTTAGTAACACATAGTATTTTTATTATGCAGGCAGTTTGTAATTATTATAAATTTATATTTTATTTATGGAAAAATAATTCCTTTCCATTCCGGTTTCTTTACTAATTTAATTTACATAATAAGTTTTGGTTAATTTTTTTTTATTACATTGTATATAAGTATTTTATCATTTTATTATCCTTAAATAAATTTATATATTATTTATTTAGTCTCGAATAGTATTCATACCCGGCACTACTTCCTGTTGCCATTTCCTTCATAGGATTATTTTAATTTTTTATTATCTTTTGGTATTTAAATTTTTATGTCTTTTAAAACTAACCCTGGGTTATCCTATATTACAACACAAATATTTTTAAAAATATAACATTAACTTATGTATAACAAGTGGTTGTCCGTACACTATAAATTACAATAAATAAATACAATTACAAAAATCAATCAGTATTATTACATCCTACTTCCATAGTTTTATCCTTTCCAAAACTTACAGCACAGTTTGGTAATACGTTACTTTCACTTTTGTTGTTCACCTCAATGGGTACACTAGACTCACTTTGCACTGTATACCACTCGAATTGTTTATCATGTTGAGTGATATAATTAAATTTTGAGCGAGCTTTAGTTTACCCATTTCTGACTTTTATTATCATGAGTTATTTTATTGGGACCGGGTAATGTAACGTTACATAAAGCCCCCCCACTAGAACAAATTTATTTTAGTTCAACTTGTTTATTAAAAATAAATTGTTGATTATTCCCATTTTCTTAACTCCTCTTTATCTTCATAATAGTGTTTTATTTCTGACTGATTATACACTCACTGGTAATTCCGACTGGTGGTAATTGCTGTTTTCTTACTTTACTCTCTCTCTCTCTCTTGGAGGCAAATTCATCAATTATTTCTCTGGGTAGTAGTACTTCCACATTTTATTTGATAAGGACTGGTCACACTAATCATATTAAACTTGTTTTAACACTCATTTCTATTTACTTTTATATACTCGCTTTATCAATTAAGCATCGGTCTGCTATCTTCCTTCTATTTTCTTTATCTATACTTCTGGAATCCAATATCACTCTTTTCAGCTATTTTATAATTATTATCCCTTAAATATTCAATTTCCCTAACATTTTTCCCTATCCTGTGCGGTGGTTCCAGTCGGGTGGCCACTCTGGGTCCATACACCGCTGTCCATCCTTACACCTTCTGAGACCAGGGGAACATCATACCTGCTCATAAAAATTATTGCCGGAACATTTCTACGGTCAATACATAAAAATTAAAAAATTATAAGTAGTAGTCAATTAGCGACTAGTACCAAACACTTTTGGGATTCTTCATACTGTAGCTGTTTGTATTTATTTATATATTTCTTCTTCTCCTTGATTCCTTCTTCTTTTCCATTGAATAATAGCATATAACATCATTGATAGGCCTTATGTTAAAATTCTTTTGACTTTACTTCTTGTGACATATTTCTCCGTATCATTTCTTCTTATCTAATCTTCAATTCCGAGAAATTCTAATTATTGTATTAATTATCATCCTCCTTCAGTTTCATTGGAGTCATTAAATTATTCTTTATTCTTCTTATCTGAGCACATTACCATCAATTGTTTTTGTTCATTTAATTTTTCTTCTGTTTGTTACCATTAAAAATATTACTTTTTCCTATTATTTCAGTTTAAATCAGTTATTTATAATTAAATTATATAATCTGTTCTTACATTTTCTTGGTGGTTTGTTGTTTGTTAAATTATATGGTTTCAAAATAACTTGAGTAAGATGTCCTTACATGCTTTTAGAATTTTGGGGTTTTTGTTTCTTCACTTTACATTAATTTAACCGTTTTCAGTATCATTCACAACACGGATTGATCCACTCGTATATTTTTCCCGTGGATTCTGTTGATTAAACTTATCAATAAAATTCGCTATTGGATTGCCCCATTGCGGATCACTACCATACATTTCAATATTATCGTATGTATATAGCCTCTCATCTTTATTACTGGGACCAAGATTAGACCCTTGATTTTTCCCATGGTCAACTCGTTTGTCCACTTTTCTTTGTTGCTGTTCTTCGGGTCTCCTCGAATCCCTCTCATCAGCCATTAGATAATTTACTTGGGCTTGATTAGTTCCCTGATTGTCATTTGGTGGATCTCCCGAAGGTATGTCCCTATGTCTATCTCCACTTCTGGACCTCCTATATTCGTCATGATCATTCCATTGTTGTCTGTTGTAGTTGTTTCTCTCATCTCTTCGATCATAATTTTGTCTCTCGTTAAAATACGGACGTCTTCCTTGGTAACTATTACTGTAATAATTGTTATTAGCATGTACATAATTAACTCTGGGCCGATTCTCTCTTGGTGGTTCATTCTTCCGCTCCTCGGTATTCCCTGACCTCCATCTACTTCTCCTATAATAAGATTCCTGTTCATAATTTTCTAGCAGCGTTTCCATGCCTCCAATAGTTTTGATTTGTCCACTTAAGCGTGCACTAATGATCTTCTCTTCGAAATGATACGCCATTTTGGTCACTAGACACTCTTCAGGTATCTTAGGGTCTAAATACTTTGCGATACACACCTTCCCCAGAAAGTAAGCAGTAGGTGTTTGTCCCACTGTTCGATCATACCTACCATGACAGATATCATCTCTGACAATGTTTTGTACTGATTCTGACCAGTACTTAAGTTTGAACATAGTTTTGAAACCACCATAATCACACACCTCGTTCCTAATTGCTGTCCACCAATTATCATTGATATTTTTGAACGATTCGTCTAATAGACCTTTTATCATATTCCATCGATTCTCCTTTGATCTGTTCAAAATTTCGTCTACTCTCCCTAAAAATTCAAGTGGGTTTCTGCGATAATCCCGAAAGTTTACACTTTCCTTATTATCTGGATAAACATGATGACTGCTGCATGCAGATCTAGCACTTATTCTATCTACATCACATTGAAAATTGGTTTGTATTTGTTGCAAACTATCTAATTTCTCTGCTTGGCTATCACACTGATTTTTTACATTCTCTACTGTTTTATGAAACTCTGAAAATTAACAGTTTAGACTACTTTTGATACTATCTAACTGGTCATTGTTTTCTTGGCGTATGGCCATTACACGAACTTGATTATTTTGTTCCTCCTTTTCCATTCGTGCCTCGACTCCTGTTTTAATTAGTTCCATTTTTTCTTCTGTTTTATCCAACCTTTGGTTAGTTTCTATTAATTTCTTCTCTGCCTCTTCCTGATATTCGTCTACTCTTTGGCTCAACGTATTATTGACCCGTTCAATTTTACCTTCTAGATTTTCTCTTAACTCCTTGTTGAAACTCTCCATTTTACCCTCAATTTGTTTTAAATTCTCATTATTCTCTTCAAATTTTGCATTCATCTCTTCTCTTTGTCCTTCGACAGTTTCTTTTAGTTCATTGTATTGTTCATTCATGGTTTGTTTGATATTTCCATGAATGGTCTCTATTTTTTCATTGAGTTGTTTGACTAAACTTTCCTGAATGCTATCTATTTTCTCATTGGTCTGTCTATTTTGTTCCTCCTGTTTCTTAAAATTTTCCTTATTTTCCTCCTTGGTTTGCTTTGAGTTTTCCTCCTGTTTCTCAAAATTCTCATCTATTTTATCAAATTTTTCATTCTGTTCCTTAAATTGTTCTGCCATAAATTTCATCATGTCTTGCCAATTAGGTTCTTCTCTGGCTACCGCTTTGTCTGGTTGGTCCCCTTGGGCATCCTCTTCCACTATTTCCTTTTCCGTATCCATAACTACTTCGGTTTCTTCTGTATCACCTGTCTGTTGGTCCATTTCACTGTCCGTAACTAATTCTATTTCTTGTTCCTGTCCACCTTCTTCAATCTCCTTTTCTTCTGCCCTCTTCTTCGATTTGCCTCGGGTATTAGGCATTTCTTGTTTTCTCGTAACTGCCAACGATAATTAGATTTTTTGATATATATTTTTTATTAAATATCAAAATTCTTTTCTAATTACCGCCCTTTTACGTTGAGCGCCATTTCTGTAACGTACTGTTTATTTTGAGAGACGGAGTAGAGTTATTTTATATGCCCCACGTTGTACGCGTCATTTTTGTAACGTAGCGTTTTTTGATGAGGTCTTTGCGAAACATACACCTTTAGTCAAGCCCCCAAAAATTGCTTTCACCAAATCTGTAACGTACTGTTTTTTGTTAAATGAGAGGTGTTAATGTTTCCGCCTCTCCACAGTCGCCACTTATGAATTATAATAACTGACGTTGTTTTTCAAAAGGTAAAATAAAGGATTTTGTTTATTTTGTTTTACTCAATCTGAAGAGAAATCGAGAGTGTGTGATTTGTGGTCAAGGAGGGAAGTTGTTCAGCCTTATGCAGAAGAGAGAGTAAGTATCATTATTTCCACTCCGTTGAGACGATTTCTTCTGTTTGTTGTGCTGAAATTTATTATAACTACCCACTACAATAAATTATAACACTTTATTATTCAAGATTAATTTTCAATAATATTGCTTTATTTATTATTGACCTTTGTCTCCTGCCACCAAGATATAGGTATCACAATTAATCTTATCTGGAAAAAAACATCATCTCGACTTTACCGAGTAAACATAGAATTGTCTAAGGAGCAAAACATATATGGTGTTATTTACCCAATTTACGCTATAATAGAAAACATCAATTATTACATAATTCTTAATAATTCCCCAGGGGTCAGGGTAAGTTCTTTGTGTTACGAGAGTGTCAGAAATGGATAATTACTACGCTTTACAAATACCGAAAAATTAATAAATAATTTTGTTTATTTTTCATGTAGTATGTAGTTCCAGGAATTGCCGTAAGAGAGCAGCGTATATTTGTTTACTTTGAAAAAACATATGATCAAATGATTATTTTTTGTTCTATTTCACCGTTCAAAACGAGTTTTCTTCTGGAATTATTACGAAAAAATGTTTATATTACCTCGCTCCGTATGGTTCTTACTGGATTGCCGCTTTTCTGTGATGAGGTCCGTCTTGCGTTATAATTTACTTTTCGTTTGAAGTATTTTCCAATTGTCAACGAGAACTAGGCCGAACCATGTTGGATCCTCAGAAGGTTTTCATCCACTGTTTATTAATGTATATAACCATTTAATTTGGATTAATCAGGTATAATTAGATAGTGGTCACTCTGTTTGTTAATCTTGCGTTAATTTCAACTCTTCCAACGTCCCAAAAAGGGTTATATTTTATAATTTTTGTCGCATCGTTTCTTCAACTCTCCGGTTTAGTTCAAAATTGTTTATATCTTATTAACAATACTTGTTATTTTTCATCACTCTTAGTAACACATAGTATTTTTATTATGCAGGCAGTTTGTAATTATTATAAATTTATATTTTATTTATGGAAAAATAATTCCTTTCCATTCCGGTTTCTTTACTAATTTAATTTACATAATAAGTTTTGGTTAATTTTTTTTTATTACATTGTATATAAGTATTTTATCATTTTATTATCCTTAAATAAATTTATATATTATTTATTTAGTCTCGAATAGTATTCATACCCGGCACTACTTCCTGTTGCCATTTCCTTCATAGGATTATTTTAATTTTTTATTATCTTTTGGTATTTAAATTTTTATGTCTTTTAAAACTAACCCTGGGTTATCCTATATTACAACACAAATATTTTTAAAAATATAACATTAACTTATGTATAACAAGTGGTTGTCCGTACACTATAAATTACAATAAATAAATACAATTACAAAAATCAATCAGTATTATTACATCCTACTTCCATAGTTTTATCCTTTCCAAAACTTACAGCACAGTTTGGTAATACGTTACTTTCACTTTTGTTGTTCACCTCAATGGGTACACTAGACTCACTTTGCACTGTATACCACTCGAATTGTTTATCATGTTGAGTGATATAATTAAATTTTGAGCGAGCTTTAGTTTACCCATTTCTGACTTTTATTATCATGAGTTATTTTATTGGGACCGGGTAATGTAACGTTACATAAAGCCCCCCCACTAGAACAAATTTATTTTAGTTCAACTTGTTTATTAAAAATAAATTGTTGATTATTCCCATTTTCTTAACTCCTCTTTATCTTCATAATAGTGTTTTATTTCTGACTGATTATACACTCACTGGTAATTCCGACTGGTGGTAATTGCTGTTTTCTTACTTTACTCTCTCTCTCTCTCTTGGAGGCAAATTCATCAATTATTTCTCTGGGTAGTAGTACTTCCACATTTTATTTGATAAGGACTGGTCACACTAATCATATTAAACTTGTTTTAACACTCATTTCTATTTACTTTTATATACTCGCTTTATCAATTAAGCATCGGTCTGCTATCTTCCTTCTATTTTCTTTATCTATACTTCTGGAATCCAATATCACTCTTTTCAGCTATTTTATAATTATTATCCCTTAAATATTCAATTTCCCTAACATTTTTCCCTATCCTGTGCGGTGGTTCCAGTCGGGTGGCCACTCTGGGTCCATACACCGCTGTCCATCCTTACACCTTCTGAGACCAGGGGAACATCATACCTGCTCATAAAAATTATTGCCGGAACATTTCTACGGTCAATACATAAAAATTAAAAAATTATAAGTAGTAGTCAATTAGCGACTAGTACCAAACACTTTTGGGATTCTTCATACTGTAGCTGTTTGTATTTATTTATATATTTCTTCTTCTCCTTGATTCCTTCTTCTTTTCCATTGAATAATAGCATATAACATCATTGATAGGCCTTATGTTAAAATTCTTTTGACTTTACTTCTTGTGACATATTTCTCCGTATCATTTCTTCTTATCTAATCTTCAATTCCGAGAAATTCTAATTATTGTATTAATTATCATCCTCCTTCAGTTTCATTGGAGTCATTAAATTATTCTTTATTCTTCTTATCTGAGCACATTACCATCAATTGTTTTTGTTCATTTAATTTTTCTTCTGTTTGTTACCATTAAAAATATTACTTTTTCCTATTATTTCAGTTTAAATCAGTTATTTATAATTAAATTATATAATCTGTTCTTACATTTTCTTGGTGGTTTGTTGTTTGTTAAATTATATGGTTTCAAAATAACTTGAGTAAGATGTCCTTACATGCTTTTAGAATTTTGGGGTTTTTGTTTCTTCACTTTACATTAATTTAACCGTTTTCAGTATCATTCACAACACGGATTGATCCACTCGTATATTTTTCCCGTGGATTCTGTTGATTAAACTTATCAATAAAATTCGCTATTGGATTGCCCCATTGCGGATCACTACCATACATTTCAATATTATCGTATGTATATAGCCTCTCATCTTTATTACTGGGACCAAGATTAGACCCTTGATTTTTCCCATGGTCAACTCGTTTGTCCACTTTTCTTTGTTGCTGTTCTTCGGGTCTCCTCGAATCCCTCTCATCAGCCATTAGATAATTTACTTGGGCTTGATTAGTTCCCTGATTGTCATTTGGTGGATCTCCCGAAGGTATGTCCCTATGTCTATCTCCACTTCTGGACCTCCTATATTCGTCATGATCATTCCATTGTTGTCTGTTGTAGTTGTTTCTCTCATCTCTTCGATCATAATTTTGTCTCTGGTTAAAATACGGACGTCTTCCTTGGTAACTATTACTGTAATAATTGTTATTAGCATGTACATAATTAACTCTGGGCCGATTCTCTCTTGGTGGTTCATTCTTCCGCTCCTCGGTATTCCCTGACCTCCATCTACTTCTCCTATAATAAGATTCCTGTTCATAATTTTCTAGCAGCGTTTCCATGCCTCCAATAGTTTTGATTTGTCCACTTAAGCGTGCACTAATGATCTTCTCTTCGAAATGATACGCCATTTTGGTCACTAGACACTCTTCAGGTATCTTAGGGTCTAAATACTTTGCGATACACACCTTCCCCAGAAAGTAAGCAGTAGGTGTTTGTCCCACTGTTCGATCATACCTACCATGACAGATATCATCTCTGACAATGTTTTGTACTGATTCTGACCAGTACTTAAGTTTGAACATAGTTTTGAAACCACCATAATCACACACCTCGTTCCTAATTGCTGTCCACCAATTATCATTGATATTTTTGAACGTTTCGTCTAATAGACCTTTTATCATATTCCATCGATTCTCCTTTGATCTGTTCAAAATTTCGTCTACTCTCCCTAAAAATTCAAGTGGGTTTCTGCGATAATCCCGAAAGTTTACACTTTCCTTATTATCTGGATAAACATGATGACTGCTGCATGCAGATCTAGCACTTATTCTATCTACATCACATTGAAAATTGGTTTGTATTTGTTGCAAACTATCTAATTTCTCTGCTTGGCTATCACACTGATTTTTTACATTCTCTACTGTTTTATGAAACTCTGAATATTAACAGTTTAGACTACTTTTGATACTATCTAACTGGTCATTGTTTTCTTGGCGTATGGCCATTACACGAACTTGATTATTTTGTTCCTCCTTTTCCATTCGTGCCTCGACTCCTGTTTTAATTAGTTCCATTTTTTCTTCTGTTTTATCCAACCTTTGGTTAGTTTCTATTAATTTCTTCTCTGCCTCTTCCTGATATTCGTCTACTCTTTGGCTCAACGTATTATTGACCCGTTCAATTTTACCTTCTAGATTTTCTCTTAACTCCTTGTTGAAACTCTCCATTTTACCCTCAATTTGTTTTAAATTCTCATTATTCTCTTCAAATTTTGCATTCATCTCTTCTCTTTGTCCTTCGACAGTTTCTTTTAGTTCATTGTATTGTTCATTCATGGTTTGTTTGATATTTCCATGAATGGTCTCTATTTTTTCATTGAGTTGTTTGACTAAACTTTCCTGAATGCTATCTATTTTCTCATTGGTCTGTCTATTTTGTTCCTCCTGTTTCTTAAAATTTTCCTTATTTTCCTCCTTGGTTTGCTTTGAGTTTTCCTCCTGTTTCTCAAAATTCTCATCTATTTTATCAAATTTTTCCTTCTGTTCCTTAAATTGTTCTGCCATAAATTTCATCATGTCTTGCCAATTAGGTTCTTCTCTGGCTACCGCTTTGTCTGGTTGGTCCCCTTGGCATCCTCTTCCACTATTTCCTTTTCCGTATCCATAACTACTTCGGTTTCTTCTGTATCACCTGTCTGTTGGTCCATTTCACTGTCCGTAACTAATTCTATTTCTTGTTCCTGTCCACCTTCTACAATCTCCTTTTCTTCTGCCCTCTTCTTCGATTTGCCTCGGGTATTAGGCATTTCTTGTTTTCTCGTAACTGCCAACGATAATTAGATTTTTTGATATATATTTTTTATTAAATATCAAAATTCTTTTCTAATTACCGCCCTTTTACGTTGAGCGCCATTTCTGTAACGTACTGTTTATTTTGAGAGACGGAGTAGAGTTATTTTTTATGCCCCACGTTGTACGCGTCATTTTTGTAACGTAGCGTTTTTTGATGAGGTCTTTGCGAAACATACACCTTTAGTCAAGCCCCAAAAATTGCTTTCGCCAAATCTGTAACGTACTGTTTTTTGTTAAATGAGAGGTGTTAATGTTTCCGCCTCTCCACAGTCGCCACTTATGAATTATAATAACTGACGTTGTTTTTCAAAAGGTAAAATAAAGGATTTTGTTTATTTTGTTTTACTCAATCTGAAGAGAAATCGAGAGTGTGTGATTTGTGGTCAAGGAGGGAAGTTGTTCAGCCTTATGCAGAAGAGAGAGTAAGTATCATTATTTCCACTCCGTTGAGACGATTTCTTCTGTTTGTTGTGCTGAAATTTATTATAACTACCCACTACAATAAATTATAACACTTTATTATTCAAGATTAATTTTCAATAATATTGCTTTATTTATTATTGACCTTTGTCTCCTGCCACCAAGATATAGGTATCACAATTAATCTTATCTGGAAAAAAACATCATCTCGACTTTACCGAGTAAACATAGAATTGTCTAAGGAGCAAAACATATATGGTGTTATTTACCCAATTTACGCTATAATAGAAAACATCAATTATTACATAATTCTTAATAATTCCCCAGGGGTCAGGGTAAGTTCTTTGTGTTACGAGAGTGTCAGAAATGGATAATTACTACGCTTTACAAATACCGAAAAATTAATAAATAATTTTGTTTATTTTTCATGTAGTATGTAGTTCCAGGAATTGCCGTAAGAGAGCAGCGTATATTTGTTTACTTTGAAAAAACATATGATCAAATGATTATTTTTTGTTCTATTTCACCGTTCAAAACGAGTTTTCTTCTGGAATTATTACGAAAAAATGTTTATATTACCTCGCTCCGTATGGTTCTTACTGGATTGCCGCTTTTCTGTGATGAGGTCCGTCTTGCGTTATAATTTACTTTTCGTTTGAAGTATTTTCCAATTGTCAACGAGAACTAGGCCGAACCATGTTGGATCCTCAGAAGGTTTTCATCCACTGTTTATTAATGTATATAACCATTTAATTTGGATTAATCAGGTATAATTAGATAGTGGTCACTCTGTTTGTTAATCTTGCGTTAATTTCAACTCCTCCAACGTCCCAAAAAAGGTTATATTTTATAATTTTTGTCGCATCGTTTCTTCAACTCTCCGGTTTAGTTCAAAATTGTTTATATCTTATTAACTATACTTGTTATTTTTCATCACTCTTAGTAACACATAGTATTTTTATTATGCAGGCAGTTTGTAATTATTATAAATTTATATTTTATTTATGGAAAAATAATTCCTTTCCATTCCGGTTTCTTTACTAATTTAATTTACATAATAAGTTTTGGTTAATTTTTTTTATTACATTGTATATAAGTATTTTATCATTTTATTATCCTTAAATAAATTTATATATTATTTATTTAGTCTCGAATAGTATTCATACCCGGCACTACTTCCTGTTGCCATTTCCTTCATAGGATTATTTTAATTTTTTATTATCTTTTGGTATTTAAATTTTTATGTCTTTTAAAACTAACCCTGGGTTATCCTATATTACAACACAAATATTTTAAAAAAAAGAACATTAACTTATGTATAACAAGTGGTTGTCCATACACTATAAATTACAATAAATAAATAAAATTACAAAAATCAATCAGTATTATTACATCCTACTTCCATAGTTTTATCCTTTCCAAAACATACAGCACAGTTTGGTAATACGTTACTTTCACTTTTGTTGTTCACCTCAATGGGTACACTAGAACTCACTTTGCACTGTATACCACTCGAATTGTTTATCATGTTGAGTGATATAATTAAATTTTGAGCGAGCTTTAGTTTACCCATTTCTGACTTTTATTATCATGAGTTATTTTATTGGGACCGGGTTATGTAACGTTACAATATATATATATATTACAACGTTATTTTTATACACTTACTTTTTACACATACGCACTTTCTCGTATGCGCGCACTTACCCACATCTCGGAGGTATACTCTTCTTCAGCAGTATTTACCTTGATGTTCCCCGGCTGGGTCGCAGGCTTTGGTCGTTGATTGAGTGTGGATAAGCGCGTGAATAACGTTATAAGTTTTAATTTACAAGTAAAGCGTACAGAGGATTGAGTACTGGTTGTGAAATTAGTACGACTGTTTCAAGAAAAGCATATTCATTTGATTTATTCAAAAATCGCAAATTGTCATGTTATTTAAATTGTTCAATGTGGGTTTCTTGTTATATGAACCCTTATATTCAACCCGAATATAATATACTCATAATGTGTTTAACTCTGATTTCTTATACTTCTAAGACATAGTATATACACACATACATTATATATGACCTGAAATAGTACACAGACATATACATATAACACATATAAATATAATAGGAAACGTAATTAATACGTATAACATTTAAATATTGATCTAGTCTTTACAAGTGTGGTTTTCCATGTATACCACGTAAATGAAACTTTTAATTAATTCAACTATTAATTAAAGTATTAATAGAGAACCTTATTTACGTTAATTTTGTAATTTTAATGTCTCAATTAATTAACCATTACGTAAATCTCATATTTAAAAATTATTCATCTAATTAATTACAAAATATAATAAACTATGGTTCTTTCTTGACCATTCAATTATGAGATTACTACTATGATATTCTCTATTCTCATTTATATATTTAACAATTATTTATTCATTCTATAAGTTAAAAAAAAAAATATTAATATTCTTGTAAACTTGGATATGGAAACTAGAGCTTTTGGTGATAGACTTCAGGGTCATTTATAATATTAAATAAATGTTCGAGTTCACCTGCATTTTTCTGCACCCATTTAAATTGGTTGTTACCGTCATCTGGACTCTCGAGTTTGTTGATCCTCTTCGGAATCAGCTCCTCTAGTCTCTACGTCGTTGAATTCCTCGCCCCGTCTCCTGGATGCTGAGTTCTGACGTGGACCTATAGTCTTGATGATGAACGGTTGGATGTAGATGCATGTGTTGTCCCTGCGTCCTCTCGTAGATGTCTAGTTCCTCTCCTCTTCTTTCTTGTCCCTCGTAACTGTCTAGAAGTTCTACGTAGTTATGACTCTTGTAGCTTCATTAATACAGTCTTTTATTTAAATCACTCGTTCTATAATAACTGCACCGACGTACTGCCGGTTCCATCGCACTTCAGTATATTGACTACTGTTCAAAACATAACTACAACTTTGTAAAGTTTACGTTGTCGAGATGCGTGGATTCCTCTTACTATTAGGTGAGATAGTGAGAAAGAGTGTGTCGCTTGCTGGGGTTTTATACTGCTGCCTCGTTGCAATTCCTGTTGGAAACTGTTTCTGACAACTTTGGACTGGCCGGCGCGTCGGTTTCATCATCACTTTCAACCTACGCGTCATTTTATGAAGTGCACACTTTTTTATAAATATTATTACACCAATTGTTAGGTATAATATTAAACCTTGTCTATGCAAATTATGGATGTTACGCTGTGCAAATTATGGCAGCTATGGCAAAATTTCACACGGTGTCTGAACCGTTCCCACGATTAATGACCACTTAACGCCAAATTGAAGCGCCAGGCGTCAGCTATGTATTCACATATGTCGCTGATTCGTGTGACTTTTGGTTCACGTACAATCCTTAAAAAACTGTGTGAAATCTTCCACCCTCGGTTGCATAATTTAACCTGTCTGTTATTTACACATGTTGTAACGTACCAAATTGGCAGTTAACTAACCATTGTAGTAGAATACCATAATGAAATGATAATAGTAGAGTCAAATACTGCATAAGAATATGTTGCACATTGTTACCAGATAACTGACACATAACCTCATAGAAAGTGCACCTATAACATAAAATCATGTATATTAATTAAACCAAGCAACTATCAACAATTGTTTCAACCAAAGACTAATTATGAATAGTAATACAAACTAATAAATAACATATGTACTGAAATACACAGCAAATGAATCAGATTGAAGATGATATCATAAAGCCAAAATAACAGAAACACAATGTGACAAGATAGTTAATCAAAATGCACTATCATAACTTATTAAAAGATTACTAAAAATGATATCAGTAGTTAGAGAAACATCTGATACTGCTATGAGAACACATCACAAATGTAATAGTAGTAGTTTAGTAATTGAAATATTAGAAACTATCTAACTACCATTGTAAAACCAGATGTAAGCAGACACTATACTAAGAATTGGAAAGCTTTCAGATAACGAAAGACTGATAAATACATTAAACAAACAAGGTACTACAATTGTACACTAGTCTAATTAATACCATTATATACCTTGTGTGGTAAAATAATTAAAAAAGTGACAAATTAGAGAAATGAGAACAGAAGGTATTTTTGATAATACTATAAGTATATGAAAAATAACATTTTTGCAAAATAAAATGTGAACAAATGTGAATAAATGTATATATTATTGTTAGAATGTCAAACAAATGTAATTAGGTAAGGAATAATAGCGTTACATGTAATTATAAACAATCGAATATGGTCGCTAAGGACGCCATTACCAAATATTGTTTAAATGGTAATTACAACCATTTTATGTACTAAAACGAAAGAGAAATGGACTCGAGACGTTTAGTAATGAGTGTTATAGTGTAATTGGAACACAATATGGTAAAACAAACTTATTTATATTAAGAATCACCATATGAGTTTGTGAAATGGCTAAGTGAGTTAATAATGAACGGATTTAATCCTTGTTTAGACTTAAAATAAAGCCACAAGTGTCCGCGATTTAATGCCACTAACCATTCGACGATACGATAATTGATAAAAAAGTTATGACACTTATAAACTTTTCAGTCATTTTGTGTATCGATGCATACGTCACCCGTAGCCTCGAACCCAAGCGAAAAATTGTAAAAAATTAAAAGTTTTATTTAACCAAAGTGCTTTGGGGTTGAGAGTTTGACCCTTTTAACTAATCAAATGGCTTAAAATAACCAGACGAGAAGGAGACGCTTTGGTGAAGAAAGCATTCGTTCCGTATCACTCAACAGGCAAGGTTCACGAAGGAAGTCGTCAAAATTATTTCAAAATGTGCGCGTCACCAACATTAGTTAGCCTACATACACTAACCTATACACGACAGAATACTAACGAGTGTCCAGTGCTTTAAGTGATCAGTGAAAATAACTCGACCAGTGTATAATAAAGGTCGTGTTTTGTGTTTTTAAATCAGGTAGTACTCTATTTTAATTATTTTAACGATTTGAATTAAAATAATAACTTTCGTTAGTAAACGACAGATATTGTTTTGGGACTGCACTAGTCAAAAGTACTGAAGTGCTTAAACCATGACGAAAAATTATCAGAACTGAATAAATGAATCATAGCGCAATTATTAATTTAAAAAATAAATATTTTACGATTTTATCGTAATTGAGAAGATCGGAATTAATTTAAATACCGACCATCCATGCATAGTAAATAGTCGCTCATTTGACTAAATTTGTTTGAATTAACGAATAATTGTTTTATTGCGAAAATATTCTAAACGACTGATAATTATACATCAGATGACTTATAAATAAAATGTTTATGTTCATAGTATTAAGAATTTAATAAGTAATAAGCTTATTCAAAATAATTACTTACGTTTGCTAGGAACTAACCTAGAAATAACGATTATAACTTTGTCACCAAGTAATGATTCTGTTCTCAAATAATTTTAATTCAATGAAAGCTATAACAAGAGTTTTTTTATTCTAGATTTTTTTCTCTTGCCAGTACATAATTTTAATAATTAACGAATAAATAATAATAATATTTTTAACAGTGCTAGCACAGAGCACGTGTTTTCATCACAACTGCTGTATGCGTTTTGCTAACCGTACGATAGTACGATATATATCGGTTTATGGTACCGAATTTTATAATTTTAAATCTTTGTTTGTTGTTATAGTAATACATTATTAAATATTGTTAAATAAGATAACATCTTGTAATCTGGTATCATGTATCTTCCAAGAACCCATGAATTTGGTAATATAACTGAATAAAGAGGACATAACCTCGCTAACCAAAACCATCGTACCAGACATCAGTGTTACTAGCCTTGAGGTATAAAGATCTCAGTAATTGTTTAAAGTAATTATTGTTTGTAAACCTACTATTGATTGTTTTTTAAAAGAGTTCATTGCATTTGACAATTGTTAATAAACCCCAATTTATTTACCAGTGGAACAGAGTTTTTGATTTTTTTATAATAGATAAAATAATTTAGTTTTTCATGAACAGTTCTATCAAAAGGTGGCGGTAGGATTTGAATGACCAATATCATTCAAATTGTAGTTAAACTTTTAATTTACTTTATTGTGCATGTGCATTATTTATGATATTCAAACGGAATATCCATATATGTGTATCAAGTGTTTTAAGCAGCAGAAGAAGTCACCAACAAGAACATTGAAAACATCCACATATGGTAAGTGGGGAGGTTGACAGTGAAGTGATAAATACTCTTTTAAACTAAAAAACTTAAACGTGAACACTCATTGATTTTATTAATAATCACAATCTAATAATTATAAACAATAATAGTACTCGACTTGAGTATATCAACTTCTAACCTATCTACATATCTACACTTTATACACTTTATCTGTTTTGTAACAATGTACACATACATACACACGCAGACTACTACACAGGCGACCGCATGTCGTTCTGACGTCACCGCTGCCGGTCTCTGCGTGTTAATTGCTCCCCTTCGTTGCATTAAAAACCAACAAAGTCATATGCTTCCATATACATGCTTACGTACAATATTTGATTTATTTAAATTTAAATACTGCTTATATTTATTACATTCTTTCTTATATCTAACGTATATTTATTATACTATTTTAATTATGTATATCTTACATATTTCATACGTCTATACATATGTTATCATACCTCAGTCAGGGGTTGATACATATTGTAATAACACTTTGAAGTCCTGGTTTCTTCAACTTCTGCGATGGAGGTATTTTTGTAATAATACTGTGAGTGGTGTCTATAATAAATGATAAAATGATAAATAATATTTCTGTCGTGTTATTCTGTCCCACGTTGGATACATCAATTTGTAATAATACAAGGTGTTCTGTAACAAAATATTTTATGTACGTATGTGTGTAGTTTTCTGACGTTCCGCTCCGGAAACGTCAATTTGGTAATGTTCCTAGTCTTCGTAGTTACAAATAAAATCTGTGTATATTGCTGTTGTAGCAATTTGAAAAAATAAAAATAAAATTTAAAATTTTATAAAAAAAATTTTAATTTTCTGGAAAATGTTCTTTGGGTAACTTGTTCTTAAAATTTAGGAACAAATCGAGTTAGTCGGTTGAAATTATAAATGAAATGGTATCGTGGTTATTCTAGTAACAGTGTCATTTTCAGTAATTTTGTTGAAAAGATAATCTTGTTAACTCCCAGTTTGAATGAAAGACGGCTCTCTTCTTCTTCTTTTTGAAACGTTGTTGTTTCGTGTATACCGCCCTTCAGCTAGTTGGGTTTCTTCATTAATTACTTGTTAAGTCTTTTTTATAATAAAGAATCAACTCCAATTTACCGAAATAGAATGTTTATTAACAAAAATAATGAAATTGTTTGATTAAAATTGATATCACAATACAGTATCGACTCGCTCAGGGCCGGTCGATATAAACAATTTATATTGGTATTATAAAATAGGGTTCTTTAAACGGTTATTAAAATATATAGCCAGAGAAGGTTGTGGGAAGGAAAGTATAACACTTACACTTATTAAATGTCTTAAAATTTAACAATACAATAATAATTAAAAATATTAAAAGTTTATATATGATTTGATTTCGAACCAATAGTCGCCATGTCGTTTCTTTATACTGCAGCGGACCGGACCGAAATGGTTGACTGACGCATGCGCAAGGAAGCCTCCAGCGTTGATGAAGTTTTTGTTGTAATAAAGGTGTCCTTTCTTCGAGTAAATGCTCTCAGCAATTGTATACGATCGTCCTGGAGTATAGTTTATTGTCGCTGGTGTATCATGGAAAGTTCACTTTGTGTAGAATGTTGTCACTGGATATATCTCGTTGTGTTTATGTGTGTCGTTTTTAACCTCTAAATTTCGGTCTGTATTTGGTGTAATATCAGTGTTATTCTGCTTATCTAGTTATGTGTGGTTCAATTTATTAGTGTTACTGTGTTCATTGGTCACTTTCACCACTTCACAATCTATAAAATAGTTTAAAATAATTATTTTCAAAATTTTCACTGAGATACGGTTTATAACAAAAACGCCATTAAAGGTTATTTCTGGCGAAAGGTTACTTTAAGTGCACTGGTCAACGCATAATAATGAACTGTCTGTATTTCCTTCGTCTCATGAAAGTCTTAGCCTATATAATATATCCCAATATTGTTTAAATTTGCCATAACTTCCGACACACTTTAAAAATATACTTTATGTTCAAAAATTAATTCGTTATTAGTTAACTGTTTGAAATATAAAATACATATTCGTTTTCACTATTCTATTCTACTTATTTTCATAGTAATTAAGTTAGTATTACAAAGTTTTATCTGAAAATTATATTTCTTATAATTTTTTGGGAGGTAGGCCTAAAATTATACTTCCCTGTCTTCTATGTAAATAATAGCCATTTTAACTAATATAATTATTATTCTATGAAATCTGAAATTTGTATAATTATCAATTCTCACTTATTTTATTGCAATTTAGTATACTAATGATGGTTTTTTAATATAATTCAATTGTATATGACTTCCCCTAGGATAGTGTTAGTTAATCTATTTCAGTTTTAATGGTATTTTATTAGACAATTAAATAATTTTACTCATATAATGACCATATCTTTAGAAAGCCTTATTTACATAGTATTTGATATGTTGAGTTTATTTTGCCTGAATATTGTCATTTTATATGGTTTATAAGACTAGGTTTGTTAATTATTCTGCAGTTTAAATTTATTCTTTGGCCTAGATCTGATGTGTGGCTAATTTCCAAATGTTTTATTAATGTAGCTATTTTATATCTTTCTCTGACTGGTATAACATAAATTATTGATTATATAATTAACATATAACATCTCTCTATATCACAACTAGTGTTCTGAATACCATTGCTTAGTATATTATCTAATAACATAATAAAGAGTATTTCTACAACATTGGAATGATATCTATTTTTAGACAGTGCATTCCTAAATTAAACTGAACAATAAAATAACAGTTATAATACTAATATCTCTTATAACTAATCCTTATTTATCTAAATGTTATATGTAATAGGAACCTAACATCCTGGTTCCATATATAATTGTTAACACCTTCTATAAACTTCATCATAAACAGTTTGTTCTGTAGTTCCCCATTTATAAAATTTATACCCCCTCTTAAAGTATACCCCTAGCTACCTAAGTTATATTCCATTCTATGGAATGTTCATATCGCTTTAGTAGCTTTTATTTAGTAATATTACTACTTCATTATCAAAGTAGGCACTGTTCACAAAACTTAAAGTTTGTTACTATGTACTGCAACTCATGTACCCTTTTAAAGTTTATTATTTATAATTTGATCACTTGCACTTGTCTATGGTGAATTATCAATATATTTACTAGTCTTTTTCTAGCTTTTAATATGAAATATTCAACCATGGGGGAACTGTGAAGACTTGTCTATACAAACTAAATAATAACTTTTTTAATGCACTAATATTTAATACTACTAACACTTTTAGTTTTTGTCAGTTGTACAGTGATATGGTTTTTTAGGGTGTTATACTTTCTCTTTGGGCATTCATTGATTTTGGGGTTTTTTGGGGGTTCTTTCCCTATGGGGTTTTTGTTTTATATGGGTCGTCTTAATTATTCTTCTTTCTTCTTGAGTTTGGTTCTTCTTTATTCTTCCTTCTTCTGTAGATTTAGTTTTGATTATTCTTCTTTCTTCTTTGAGTTTTAATTGTTCTTCCTTCTTCTTTAGCTTTGATTGTTCTTCCTTCTTCTGTCTTCAGTAGCTTTGATTGTTCTTCTTTCTTCCTTCTTCTGTAGTAGTAGTTTTAATTAGTTCTTCTTTCTTCTCTAGATTTAGTTTGTTCTTCCTTCTTCCTTCTTCAGTATTGGTAGTTTTAATTAGTCTTCTTTCTTCTCTAGTTTTAATTATTCTTCCTTCTTCTGTCTTCTGTATCTTTGATTGTTCTTCTTTCTTCATTCTTCAGTAGCTTTGATTGTTCTTCTTTCTTCATTAGATTTAGTTTGTTCTTCTTTCTTCTTTCTTCAGTAGCTTTGATTGTTCTTCTTTCTTCCTTCTTCAGTATTGGTAGTTTTAATTAGTCTTCTTTCTTCTCTAGTTTTCATTATTCTTCTTTCTTCTGTCTTCAGTAGCTTTGATTGTTCTTCTTTCTTCATTAGATTTAGTTTGTTCTTCTTTCTTCTTTCTTCAGTAGCTTTGATTGTTCTTCTTTCTTCATTAGATTTAGTTTGTTCTTCTTTCTTCTTTCTTTAGTAGCTTTGATTGTTCTTCTTTCTTCATTAGATTTAGTTTGTTCTTCTTTCTTCTTTCTTCAGTAGCTTAGATTGTTCTTCTTTCTTCTTTCTTCAGTAGTTTTAGTTTTGGTTATTCTTCTTTCTTCTCTAGTTTTAATTATTCTTCTTTCTTCTTTCTTCAGTAGCTTTGATTGTTCTTCTTTCTTCTTTCTTCAGTAGTTGTAGTTTTGGTTATTCTTCTTTCTTTTCTAGTTTTAATTATTCTTCTTTCTTCTTTCTTCAGTAGCTTTGATTGTTCTTCTTTCTTCATTCTTCAGTAGTAGTAGTTTTAATTAGTTCTTCTTTCTTCTCTAGTTTTAATTATTCTTCTTTCTTCTTTCTTCAGTAATAGTAGTTTTAATTATTCTTCTTTCTTCTGTCTTCAGTAGCTTTGTTTGTTCTTCTTTCTTCCTTCTTCAGTAGTAGTAGTTTTAATTAGTTCTTCTTTCTTCATTAGATTTAGTTTGTTCTTCTTTCTTCTTTCTTTAGTAATAGTAGTTTTAATTATTCTTCCTTCTTCTTTCTTCAGTAGCTTTGTTTTTTCTGGTCTGGTTTCTTTGACGGGGTATATTAATTGCCTGCTTCTATCTTACCTGGGTAATTTTATTATTATTGTTTTTAGTCTTCTGGGTTTTTAAATTTGTATTATTATATTATTTGCAGAATTTTTCTTTATTCAACCTTTCTTGTGAATATATTATTAAACAGTGCATTTTAATTAATTCTCATCTGGATATTCCATATATTAGAGCTTTATTAATGATCATTGAGTAATGCATTTGTGTGGATTATCTGTCACGCTACAGATTGCTCTCTTCCAGAAGTGATTATTTCAGATCATACTTAGTTTGTCTGAAGTAATTGCTTATGACATTATATTATAAATTATATTTCTTTACTTCCTTCACATTTCTAAAAATTTTTTCTCCCATATTTTTGAGCTTATCTATATTTCATTATTAACTGGATTCTTACTGATAGTAATAGTCATCTGAGGTTCGTTATTTTTTATTTTTCCATTTTCTTCTTAACTCGTTTCTTTATCCTTGGGATATTTATTCCCTAAAATTCCCTAATACGTTAGCTGGGGCAGTGTCCAGAGGGGCTCTGTAGGCCTCTCACTCTGCTGGCCATACTACGTCATTTATTGATTACAGAGGTAAATCATCTCTGACCAATACATAATAATACTGCTGGACTTATCTCAAACAGTCATTAATAAAATTATATAAGAATAGTCCACCTTATGACTATAAAAAAAATTAAATATCTTTGGATATTTCACTTCGTATACGAACAGATCTATTAATATTTCTATCTTAGTGAATCTCTATCTCAGTTATTTTTCTCAATGGTTAGCTCTGCTGGCATTTTATTTCTCCTTGTGATTGGAAGCTGGTATAATATAATTATCACTCCTTATTCAGTGTAAAGTTTTTAATTCTCTGTCATTTTTTGACTGTTATCACAATCTCCTTCTGGTCATTGGTAGCATATATTTTGTATTATATTTTTGTTCCTTTCTTAATTCTTGTGAATCGTTCCACTAGTATTATGTTTTTTTCAATTACTCTTTTAATTGTCTTTCTAATAACTGACATTTATTGTATGATCATCTTTTTCATATGGATTTATTTATATATAGTTTTTCCTTTCTTTTTTCAAAATTTTATTTTGCTCTTGCTTTTTATCCAAATGCACTCTTTAATTATTAATGCCATATGTTTAATATCTCTGTTTATTTGACATAAAATTCTCATTAATTTTACTTCACAATAAGTTTATTCATTTAAATTGTATCAGTGGTTTGTACTGCCATTTCTTTATTCTTGAAAGTTTTTCAGAATTGGTCCCATATATAATTGTTTGTAATGTGTTATCCAAATTCTTTTTCTTCTTGTTCATTTCTAAAAGTTGTTTTTAAAATAAGGTAGTAAGTTGTTCTTACTTCTTTTTTAAATTTTGAGATTTTCTTACTTCTTCTATACCTTCCCTTACTCATAATATTTTTTCATGGAAGCCTGGTTATATACTCCCTTTATCCTTTCTGAATCGATCTCCTTTATTTCATAGGTATTGTTATTTTTCACATTGGATATTATATATGGTCCGGTGTATAATAACAATAACTTTTTCGTTATTCCTTCCAGTGTGCTGGGAAGTTCACGATTTCTTAGTAAAATTTTTTCTCCCTTCTCATATATTATTACTTTGCCACTGGCCTTTTGATATTTATTCTGCCGTTTTAACTGGTCTTCTGCCACCTTGTTGAAGAACTTAGCTTTATCAAATCTGTACACATGGTTACTGGGGAACTCGAGGATATCTGTGATCTCTCGTGGGGGTGGTTTCTCGTACATAGCAGAATATGGGGTTATCCCTATAGCTGGATGGTAAGCTAAGTTGAGGAATTCCTCCGTGGCTTCTAAATAGTCTTGCCACCTTTTTTGTTGATGGTGACAATAAGTCCTGAGGATCCTCCCCACTTCTCGCAACACCCGCTCTGCCGGATTACTGCTCGGATGGTAGACCGAGGTCTTGTATGTACGAATGCCCATTGACAATAACGTATCCCGCCAATTTCCACCCTTAAACTGGGTTCCATGATCAGTAATGATCGAAGATGGTTTCCCCAGGTGTGGGATATACTGTTCAGTTAGTACCCCCAGAATTTTCCGTGTAGTCGCTCGGTTAGTAGGGTATAGCTTAATATATTTGGTGAAGTGGTCCATTATGATGGTTAGGTACCGATATCGGTGTCGACCTCCACTACGGGGAAATGGTCCGCAGATATCGAGGAACACCTTCTCCAATTTCGCTTGGGAAGTGATTGGGATCATCACACCTTCCTTCTTCTCATTATTAGTTTTTACCAGCTGGCAGATCTTACAACTCTTTATATACATTCGGACCTTTCTATTGATGTTTTTTATATAGCAGCTCTCCTCCAGAGCCTTTATTACCTTGAGGGCACCCATGTGCCCGTAACGTATATGGTAATTCACGATCAATTCCTTTTCGATCTGTGTCGGGACAACTACCTTCCAAATCTCTTCCTTCAAAGATGTTTTAATGAACAGTATTTGTTTATTCATCTGGTAATATATAGCAACGGTTTCATCTCCCTCTTCTAGCCGAAGTTTGAGGTTTCTCAATTTTGGGTCCGCTTGTTGGTGGGTACTCATATTGGTTAATATTGTTGTTAAATCGGCCCTGGTGCTAAGAAGATGATATATTTTCAGCACGCTTTCTTTCTCCCCTTCGAAAGTTTGTTCCTCCACATTGACCCGGGATAACACATCCGCTACTATATTTTTCTTACCAGGGATGTACTCCCATTGTAGATGGTATTCTTGAAGGGCAAGTATCCACCTCGTTAGTCTGCCATGGTTCAGTTTGCAGCTTTTTAAGAATGAAATAGATTTATGGTCAGTTCGGACAGTCACCGGGTATCCCAAAATGTAAGTGCGGAACTTACCGCAAGCGAATACCACGCTCAGTAATTCTTTTTCCGTTACCGTATAATTCCTTTCGCAGTGGTTCAAAGACCTGCTGGCGAAGCTAACTACTTGAGGTTGACCCTTCTCGTCCTCCTGATACAGTGTCGTTCCCAGACTGATGTTGCTGGCATCGCAGTTCATGAAGAACGGTAACTTAAAGTTTGGGTGGCGAAGTATTATCGTATCCAGAAATTTGTCCTTAATTTGTTGGAAAATCCCCTCTTGTTCCTTAGACCATACCCACTTGTTTTTAGATGATAATTGAGGTTGAAACCTCGCAGTTAACTCTGAATATTGTTCCTGGAACTTTCTATAATAATTGCAGAGTCCCAGGAATGACTGCAATTGCTTCCTGTTTTTGGGTGCCGGGAATTTCTGGATGGCTTCTACCTTTTCTGCCGACGGTGAGATTCCTTGATCATCCAAGTTAAATCCTAAAAATTGCACTTCTCTGGCAATAAACTTGGATTTTTCCAACTTCAGCGTGACGTTACTGGCAGATAATTTTTTTAGCACATGTTCCACCCGGTAACAGTGTTCCTCCCACGTCTTAGATGTTATCAGTAAGTCGTCGACGTACACCGTTGCAAACTGAAGTGCTTCTTGTCCCAATATCTGGTCCATGCAGGTCACAAAGATGGCAACTGAGTTTACCAATCCGAAGGGCAATCTTTTGAATTGGTAATTACGCCCCTCGAATATGAAAGCCAGATATTGGCGACTCCGTGGGTGCAACTCTACCTGCCAGTATCCGCACACCGTATCCCAAGTGCTGAAGTATTGGGTACCATGGAAGCGTTTCAGGATTTCCTCAATCTCACCGGGCGATGTTCTATCATTAATGATTTTCTTGTTTATTTCCCGAGCATCCAAACAAAGCCGGACTTCGCCGTTTTTCTTGGGAATTGCGACAATAGGGCTGGTGTACGGGGATTGACTAGGTTCTATTATATCGTTATTAATCATTCGATTAATTTCCGCTCTTACTGCCTCTTTTCGAGAATGTGCGATAGGGTAGGATTTCCTATTAAACTCTACTGTATCTCGGAATTGAAGGGTACATTGATAATTTCTTAACTTGCCTGGCTCATCGGAAAATACTGAGCGGTATTTTTCATAAATTTGTATTAGCTGGTTCGCTTGAGTATTAGGTAATTTTTCTCTATTAATTCCGCTTCGGAAATCCCTTATCTCCTGTATTTTCTGGGACCATAAATCCTCGTCTGTAAGTTCATATACTATAGTGTTAGGAATGGTGTTAGTATTGGTATAATTTATGCTACGTATTTGCTGGTGGATACTGCTGGGAAGTGTCATTTCACTACCGACCAAATCGGCCGTCCAGGTTAGATCTCCGGTAAAGAGTGATACCTTCTCCATTCGTAAATCAATAATAGCCGAGTTCCTTCTCAGTACATCACATCCCACTAATATGTTGAAAGGTAATCCTGCCGCAATTAAGAAGACCATGTTCATCGCTATACCCTTACTAACGACATTCAATGATACTTGTTTTCTGATTGTCTTGTTTTGGCGACCCGTGGCACCGATTAATACAATGTTATGTATAGGTAAGGTTGGCAATAACTTACCACAATTTCCTTGGATTCTTTCCAATTCTGTTGTATTAATTATGGATACATTCGCACCGGTATCAATCATTAGTTGTGCGAATGTTCCTTCGACTTCTGCATTAATGTATATTATTTCATTATTTATTATAGGGAGGCGAGCGTTGTCCTCCTCCAGTAATTCATTTCTAATATTTTTCAAGTAATTACATCGAATGATTGTAATTTTATTGGGATTATTTACTATCGGCAATTCATTTACATACCCAGGCGATAGAAGCAGCAAAAGGTCCTTATTGTTTATTACTGCCTCCTCCCGTTTAAATTCTCCTCATCTTGGTTATTACTCGGACCAACAGAGGCATCAGTGGGGAAACCTTGAGTAGGTTCCAGTCTTTCAGTTCTCGTTTCGTAGGTTTGTTCTCTATTTGTACGCCGCTCCGGGTCATCTAGGCTAGTACTTCGCCTCGGCAAATTATAACTAGAGTTGTCCCGTTCTCGGCTTCGGTTTAGATCTTCGTACTCGCGTACGCTGTTTCGCCGTTGCTGGTTATACCTGCGGTGGTTGTTTCCTTCCGCCCGTATAAAATTTACCCGGGGTCGGGAGAACCTGTTGTTGTTGTTATTCTGATTAGGGTAACCCCTATTGTTATTGTCAAACCGCTCGGTGTTATTTGTAGGATTGGCGTTTCTTTGTCTATTCATATAATTATTCGGGTAATAATTACCTCGATTTCCGGAGAACCCGTTATTATTTCTGTTATTATTTGGGTTTATATTCCCATGGTTATTATTGTTGTTGTTACCATTCGTGGGGTGTTGATTATGGTAATTCGGGTTATATCTATTTCCTTGGTACCCAATGTTGACCGGTTGATTATTATTGTTTGATGACGGATTATTTCGAACTTCCGGCCGCTCGTTTCTTCTTCTGCTCTGCCTGTAGTATTCTTCATTCTCATAGTTTTCCAATAGCTCCGTCATCGCCTGTATGGTCTTTATCTGACTACCTCTTCGAGCTCTTATGACTTCTTCGTCGTAATGATAAGAAAGCTTGTTCACCAGGCATTCCTCCAGTATAGCTGGTTCCAGGTGCTTGGCCAGGCACACCTTCCCAAGAAAGTACGCAGTCATAGTACTGCCAAACTGAGTTCTATATCGGCCATTGCAGATGTTGTCCCTTATTAAATTCTGGGTGGTCTCTGACCAATACTTAGACTTGAACAGACTTTTGAACTGCGGATAATCGGTTATTTCGCTCCTGTTCGCCATCCACCAATTATCCGTCATATCACGGAATGATTCGTCTAATAGTTCACGATTATTGGACCATAGATTTCTTTTATGTTTGGCCATATATTCTTCGATACGGGCCAAGAACTCCATTGGCTTCCTTTTATACTGGCGAAAGTTAAGCCATTCTCTGTTCTCGTTTATTGGGATATTAGTAAAGCTGGTTGGTCGGCTCCGAATTGCTTCCATGTCCTCCTGGTTCTGTCTCACTTGACCAGTGATGTTAGTCATTGCTTCCTCCATTCCGTCGCATCTTTCTGTAATTCGAGTTCGTACCTTGCTAAGTTCTTCCTGGCTTTCCCTTCGGTTTTCTTCTGCTTTCTTGCGAGTAGATTCTTCAAGATTTGTGACCTTGGTGTTCACCACTTCCTTGAACTCTTGTACCTCCACTTCCGTCATTCGACATCTTCCATCAACTTCTCTTATCTGTTGATTTATAGTTATGGTTTCGTCTTCCAGCCTTTTGGTCATAGATTTCTTGTTTTCCATGAGTTCCTTGTTCATTTCTTTTCTTAATAGCTCCATTCGTTCGTCTAATTTGTCGAGATTCTCCTGGTTCACTTCCCGTAATTCTTCCCGTAACAGTTGGTTATCTTCTCTTAACTCTTCCCTTAACTGTTGATGATCACTTTCGATTTTCTTATTGGTTTCTTCCATCTTTTCTTCCAAATTCTTCTTATTTTCTTCCATTTTCTTTTCCACCTTTTTACTGGTTTCCTCAATTCTCTTATTGGTCCTTTCTATTTTACGGCCCAATTCTTCTTTTGTTTCTTGGTTGTCCTTCGTCAATTCTTCCCTTAAAGATTGGTTATCATTCTTCAACTCTTCTTTTGTTGCTTGGTTGTCCTTCTTCAATTCTTCTATGTTTTTATTTATATCACTCAAATTTTCCTTAGTAAACTGGTTATCATTCTTCAAATCTTCTAATTTTTTATTATTTTCTTCTGTAGTAGAATCCATTTTCTTGCTTAATTCTTCCTTGGTTGCTTGGTTGTCCTTCTTCAATTCTTCCTTTAAAGATTGGTTATCATTCTTCAGCTCTTCTTTTGTTGCTTGGTTGTCCTTCTTCAATTCTTCTTTTAAAGATTGGTTGTCCTTCCTTAAGTTTTCTTCCATCTTCTCCATCATTATCCTGAGCATCTCCTGTATGTTACTATTCTCTGCTCGTGGTGGTTTCGCGGGTTGTTCTATTCGTTCCTCCCGGACCTCGATTCCCCTGTTTGTGTGTGCGCTTCGGGTTGTTCCTCCGGTGGTGCTGGTTTTTTACGTTCCACCCGTTCTAATATCTTTTCCACGTCCTCCACTTGGGTCGCCTCCTTATCCTCCATATCGAGTTCTTTCTCGGCCTCCGCCGCTCTCTTCTTTGATGTGGCACGACGCATCATCTTCCCTGATTCCCTGGCTGACTAACCGCTGCCAAGCTGAATTAGGAATTGGGTAAGTAATTACAGTAATTTCAACCCCTAATTACAGCCCCACGTTGGGCGCCAATTTTGTAATAACACTTTGAAGTCCTGGTTTCTTCAACTTCTGCGATGGAGGTATTTTTGTAATAATACTGTGAGTGGTGTCTATAATAAATGATAAAATGATAAATAATATTTCTGTCGTGTTATTCTGTCCCACGTTGGATACATCAATTTGTAATAATACAAGGTGTTCTGTAACAAAATATTTTATGTACGTATGTGTGTAGTTTTCTGACGTTCCGCTCCGGAAACGTCAATTTGGTAATGTTCCTAGTCTTCGTAGTTACAAATAAAATCTGTGTATATTGCTGTTGTAGCAATTTGAAAAAATAAAAATAAAATTTAAAATTTTATAAAAAAAATTTTAATTTTCTGGAAAATGTTCTTTGGGTAACTTGTTCTTAAAATTTAGGAACAAATCGAGTTAGTCGGTTGAAATTATAAATGAAATGGTATCGTGGTTATTCTAGTAACAGTGTCATTTTCAGTAATTTTGTTGAAAAGATAATCTTGTTAACTCCCAGTTTGAATGAAAGACGGCTCTCTTCTTCTTCTTTTTGAAACGTTGTTGTTTCGTGTATACCGCCCTTCAGCTAGTTGGGTTTCTTCATTAATTACTTGTTAAGTCTTTTTTATAATAAAGAATCAACTCCAATTTACCGAAATAGAATGTTTATTAACAAAAATAATGAAATTGTTTGATTAAAATTGATATCACAATACAGTATCGACTCGCTCAGGGCCGGTCGATATAAACAATTTATATTGGTATTATAAAATAGGGTTCTTTAAACGGTTATTAAAATATATAGTCAGAGAAGGTTGTGGGAAAGAAAGTATAACACTTACACTTATTAAATGTCTTAAAATTTAACAATACAATAATAATTAAAAATATTAAAAGTTTATATATGATTTGATTTCGAACCAATAGTCGCCATGTCGTTTCTTTATACTGCAGCGGACCGGACCGAAATGGTTGACTGACGCATGCGCAAGGAAGCCTCCAGCGTTGATGAAGTTTTTGTTGTAATAAAGGTGTCCTTTCTTCGAGTAAATGCTCTCAGCAATTGTATACGATCGTCCTGGAGTATAGTTTATTGTCGCTGGTGTATCATGGAAAGTTCACTTTGTGTAGAATGTTGTCACTGGATATTTCTCGTTGTGTTTATGTGTGTCGTTTTTAACCTCTAAATTTCGGTCTGTATTTGGTGTAATATCAGTGTTATTCTGCTTATCTAGTTATGTGTGGTTCAATTTATTAGTGTTACCGTGTTCATTGGTCACTTTCACCACTTCACAATCTATAAAATAGTTTAAAATAATTATTTTCAAAATTTTCACTGAGATACGGTTTATAACAAAAACGCCATTAAAGGTTATTTCTGGCGAAAGGTTACTTTAAGTGCACTGGTCAACGCATAATAATGAACTGTCTGTATTTCCTTCGTCTCATGAAAGTCTTAGCCTATATAATATATCCCAATATTGTTTAAATTTGCCATAACTTCCGACACACTTTAAAAATATACTTTATGTTCAAAAAATAAATTCGTTATTAGTTAACTGTTTGAAATATAAAATACATATTCGTTTTCACTATTCTATTCTACTTATTTTCATAGTAATTAAGTTAGTATTACAAAGTTTTATCTGAAAATTATATTTCTTATAATTTTTTGGGAGGTAGGCCTAAAATTATACTTCCCTGTCTTCTATGTAAATAATAGCCATTTTAACTAATATAATTATTATTCTATGAAATCTGAAATTTGTATAATTATCAATTCTCACTTATTTTATTGCAATTTAGTATACTAATGATGGTTTTTTAATATAATTCAATTGTATATGACTTCCCCTAGGATAGTGTTAGTTAATCTATTTCAGTTTTAATGGTATTTTATTAGACAATTAAATAATTTTACTCATATAATGACCATATCTTTAGAAAGCCTTATTTACATAGTATTTGATATGTTGAGTTTATTTTGCCTGAATATTGTCATTTTATATGGTTTATAAGACTAGGTTTGTTAATTATTCTGCAGTTTAAATTTATTCTTTGGCCTAGATCTGATGTGTGGCTAATTTCCAAATGTTTTATTAATGTAGCTATTTTATATCCTTCTCTGACTGGTATAACATAAATTATTGATTATATAATTAACATATAACATCTCTCTATATCACAACTAGTGTTCTGAATACCATTGCTTAGTATATTATCTAATAACATAATAAAGAGTATTTCTACAACATTGGAATGATATCTATTTTTAGACAGTGCATTCCTAAATTAAACTGAACAATAAAATAACAGTTATAATACTAATATCTCTTATGACTAATCCTTATTTATCTAAATGTTATATGTAATAGGAACCTAACATCCTGGTTCCATATATAATTGTTAACACCTTCTATAAACTTCATCATAAACAGTTTGTTCTGTAGTTCCCCATTTATAAAATTTATACCCCCTCTTAAAGTATACCCCTAGCTACCTAAGTTATATTCCATTCTATGGAATGTTCATATCGCTTTAGTAGCTTTTATTTAGTAATATTACTACTTCATTATCAAAGTAGGCACTGTTCACAAAACTTAAAGTTTGTTACTATGTACTGCAACTCATGTACCCTTTTAAAGTTTATTATTTATAATTTGATCACTTGCACTTGTCTATGGTGAATTATCAATATATTTACTAGTCTTTTTCTAGCTTTTAATATGAAATATTCAACCATGGGGGAACTGTGAAGACTTGTCTATACAAACTAAATAATAACTTTTTTAATGCACTAATATTTAATACTACTAACACTTTTAGTTTTTGTCAGTTGTACAGTGATATGGTTTTTTAGGGTGTTATACTTTCTCTTTGGGCATTCATTGATTTTGGGGTTTTTTGGGGGTTCTTTCCCTATGGGGTTTTTGTTTTATATGGGTCGTCTTAATTATTCTTCTTTCTTCTTGAGTTTGGTTCTTCTTTATTCTTCCTTCTTCTGTAGATTTAGTTTTGATTCTTCTTCTTTCTTCTTTGAGTTTTAATTGTTCTTCCTTCTTCTTTAGCTTTGATTGTTCTTCCTTCTTCTGTCTTCAGTAGCTTTGATTGTTCTTCTTTCTTCCTTCTTCTGTAGTAGTAGTTTTAATTAGTTCTTCTTTCTTCTCTAGATTTAGTTTGTTCTTCCTTCTTCCTTCTTCAGTATTGGTAGTTTTAATTAGTCTTCTTTCTTCTCTAGTTTTAATTATTCTTCCTTCTTCTGTCTTCTGTATCTTTGATTGTTCTTCTTTCTTCATTCTTCAGTAGCTTTGATTGTTCTTCTTTCTTCATTAGATTTAGTTTGTTCTTCTTTCTTCTTTCTTCAGTAGCTTTGATTGTTCTTCTTTCTTCCTTCTTCAGTATTGGTAGTTTTAATTAGTCTTCTTTCTTCTCTAGTTTTCATTATTCTTCTTTCTTCTGTCTTCAGTAGCTTTGATTGTTCTTCTTTCTTCATTAGATTTAGTTTGTTCTTCTTTCTTCTTTCTTCAGTAGCTTTGATTGTTCTTCTTTCTTCATTAGATTTAGTTTGTTCTTCTTTCTTCTTTCTTTAGTAGCTTTGATTGTTCTTCTTTCTTCATTAGATTTAGTTTGTTCTTCTTTCTTCTTTCTTCAGTAGCTTAGATTGTTCTTCTTTCTTCTTTCTTCAGTAGTTTTAGTTTTGGTTATTCTTCTTTCTTCTCTAGTTTTAATTATTCTTCTTTCTTCTTTCTTCAGTAGCTTTGATTGTTCTTCTTTCTTCTTTCTTCAGTAGTTGTAGTTTTGGTTATTCTTCTTTCTTCTCTAGTTTTAATTATTCTTCTTTCTTCTTTCTTCAGTAGCTTTGATTGTTCTTCTTTCTTCATTCTTCAGTAGTAGTAGTTTTAATTAGTTCTTCTTTCTTCTCTAGTTTTAATTATTCTTCTTTCTTCTTTCTTCAGTAATAGTAGTTTTAATTATTCTTCTTTCTTCTGTCTTCAGTAGCTTTGTTTGTTCTTCTTTCTTCCTTCTTCAGTAGTAGTAGTTTTAATTAGTTCTCCTTTCTTCATTAGATTTAGTTTGTTCTTCTTTCTTCTTTCTTTAGTAATAGTAGTTTTAATTATTCTTCCTTCTTCTTTCTTCAGTAGCTTTGTTTTTTCTGGTCTGGTTTCTTTGACGGGGTATATTAATTGCCTGCTTCTATCTTACCTGGGTAATTTTATTATTATTGTTTTTAGTCTTCTGGGTTTTTAAATTTGTATTATTATATTATTTGCAGAATTTTTCTTTATTCAACCTTTCTTGTGAATATATTATTAAACAGTGCATTTTAATTAATTCTCATCTGGATATTCCATATATTAGAGCTTTATTAATGATCATTGAGTAATGCATTTGTGTGGATTATCTGTCACGCTACAATATACTTATGCTAAACGTATCGTTGCAATATATATGATTTATATAATATATAAATCATATAAATCAGTAATATTCCTTACTTTTAATATATTATATTGTAATGAAACTCTAGTCTTGTATGCTCTGAAAGCCTTATTACGTTGTCGTCTTCTTATAACGTATCTATCGCTGACGATGATGATTGCGAACGCCCTAATAACCAGTACCGAATCTTTCTCGTTCTTCTCCTTACCTTTCCTTAATTGATGTACTTACTTCCCGATAGGCGCCAAATTGTTTTACACAAAAACAATTAAAAAGTTCTAATTGCGTCTTCTTCCCTTCGATGATATTAATTTCAACTTACTCACACGGACTGGCGGGAATTCAAATCTCGCGTGTCATCCGACGTGTTGCCAACCTATAATTCTGGTAAAGAATTTTTTTCACTGCTAAAGTACACAAATATTACAATATATATCAAATAAAACAAAGGACGGTTATTAATGTTCAGTACTAATTTATTAGTGTCCAGATTCGCTGATCATTTAACATTTAAATACAAAAGATGTTATTATAAAAACGTTTGCTCCGGCTACAAATAAATTATACCTCAGGGGTTGGCCATGTTGACTGATCAGTTTGATGAAAAAAGCATGGACGCTGACAGTAATTATTTTACACAATTCATTCAGTCAATGAGTTCTTTTGATTACGAAAAAAATAAAACAAGATGTTATTAAAGTACACAACCTTACATCAATGTTACTTAAATAGAGTACTATGCAGGGTTACATACAATCGGTTCTTAGTGTTTAAAAAGTGTGTCAACCTTTTAGGCCTCGCACGTAGGTTAAGCTATAGTTTACATACAGTTTTAATAAATATTTTCGATTAATCCTTGAAAGAATTTAGTATACCAAGTTCGGAGTGAGAGTTATTGTGTTGTGAAAAAGTTAACTAGTTTAGTTCGCAATTACTGATAATTCATTTATACTTAACAAAACCTTGTCGTTTCTTGTGATGAGTCACAGGTATTTCTTCCAGATTGTGTTGATATATTAATTAATTCTTCATCATTTGATTTTCCTCCTTTCTATGGTTTCTGATTTATTTATTCAAAGTTTTTATTAATTTTTGAATATTGAAATTTGTTTTATAGTTTCATCCTGGGTTTTAATGTATCTAGGTTCAACTTCTAGTATTCGTATTGATTTAATTTTGATTGCATTCCCTCTTTTTTAACTTTTAATTGAGTCGAATTCAGTTTGGCATCCGTCTCTCTTGATTGATAATAATGGACTCTCTCGTTTTATAACGGTTTTCTTCTAACAAAATTTTGTTGTTATGGTTACCAGCTCCTACCTTATTGGTTGTAAACATTTGTACTCATTGTTATAAATCTTGGGTTTTTGCTCAAAATGAATAAATATTTTATAATTTCTATTATTCCTTGGTGTTATTACCAATGTGTGAGATATTAACATAAATGTCTCTATTTTCTTTCAAAGATTAATTTGATATCCCATAAAGCTGGGCTTGGTCATATATTAATGTTTTGACAAATTTGCTAATGTTATGTTATTACATATTTCACTTATTTTTTCTGTTTATTCTATTTCTGACATACTATTATGGTTAGCTAATTGAAATTAATAAGTTCTTAATTTTCAAATACAATGGTTAATAGCTTACAAATTGTTTTTTCTGAATTTTGACAGTTAGGCATTTTATAGGGCTAAGCTGTAACTGTCTAGAATTCCTTATTTTACACGATTTAAACATTATTTATTACTTTCATATGTTCTGCTTACTGTCACTTAGTCCTAGTTTACTTTTGGATTACTTTGGGCTGTTTTACAATACATGAATGTTATTATAATTTTACAAAATCATTCCTTGTCTAATATTTTTTTTCTATCTTTACAACGATGAGTAATATTGGGATTGTTAAACTTATACAATTGCTTGCTTATACCTTCTACTATCTCTTACACACTTTTTATCACTTAATCCTACTATGATAACATATATCATTAAAATTGGTTCATGTTCCATTCATGATCCAGCCATATTCCTTCTTATAAAACACAACTCTTTTAAATAAACTAATAACAACTTTGGTGAATGGTGTCTTGACACCATTTATTGTATTGTGATTATCATCCTTGTGACCATTTTGGTGACATAGGATGTTTTCTTCTTATTGCACTCATAACTACTTTGTTTCTTAATTGCTAACACAATGAAATTGGTTGCCTATCAACATTTTGATTATTGTTTCTTAATATAATATACTGAATATAATATTGAAATTTTCTCTTGTGAAAACTTACTTGTCATTTTCGTCGAACGCGTTTCGGCGTCGTATTCGCCTTCGTCAGCTTAGAAACAGACTCCCAGTACTTAGTAACGGTTGTTGCTTGGAAGGTATAGTGGGGGTGGTGTGTAGAGGAAGGGAATTGGCGCGGGGATCCAAATTATTGTTTGTTTTTTGTATGATTGTGTCGAAAAGTGTATGTGATTTATATTGTAACTGGTCGTTTAGTATGTTGTTTGGTTGTGTTGTGTGGTGTTTGTATATTTCATACTGTTCAGCTGTGTTGAGTTTTCGACCTTTGGGTAAGAGGTGTAATATTTCAAGATTAGTATCTATGTTGGTGTAGACACATCAACGATACAAACACGGACATAGACAAATACAATAGAACAGGTGTATACAAATTAAATTGTAATAACTGCAATAGTTTCTACATAGGCCAGACGGGAATATCTTTTTCATCCCGTTACTCTGAACACTTAAAGGCCCTCTCCAACAACAATATACATTTTGCGTTTGCCACACACATACACACACATAACCATAGCTACACCAACATAGATACTAATCTTGAAATATTACACCTCTTACCCAAAGGTTGAAAACTCAACACAGCTGAACAGTATGAAATATACAAACACCACACAACACAACCAAACAACATACTAAACGACCAGTTACAATATAAATCACATACACTTTTCGACACAATCATACAAAAAACAAACAATAATTTTGATCCCCGCGCCAATCCCCTTCCTCTACACACCACCCCCACTATACCTTCCAAGCAACAACCGTTACTAAGTACTAGCAGTCTGTTTCTAAGCTGACGAAGGCGAATACGACGCCGAAACGCATTCGACGAAAAAGACAAGTAAGTTTTCACAAGAGAAAGTTTCAATATTGTATTAAGTGTAGTGCTGTGAAAGAAGATGATGAACAAACAAAACAATTATTATTTCTGTTTATTACCATTTTTCATTTCTTTTATTAAGATTATTAATTGATTATCTTAATTCCTTCCTATCCTCTCTACCACTTTCACTGCTTATCATTAACAATTCCTACCTACCTCTCACTCTTGGTTTATATTATTTTTTTAAAACATAATTTTAAAGTCAGTCTTTTAACATTTTATGTTTACTTTTTATATCTCAGTAAGGTTATTAAAAACACACATAATATACTAACAATTGGTTTACTTGTTTATTATTGGTAGTGTACTTCCTTTTACATAACTTATATAATACTTGTTACTAAATTTGATATACTATTTGTGTTTTTTATTAGTTTACATTTGTTTATTTTATAGTGTTTATCTGGCCAATCACTGTGGTTGGGTCTGTTTATACCTCTCACTTACCATATCTATTGGGTTATTTTGTTTGTGTTAAATCGTATCGTATTGTTGTTTTCCAAGTTTTGCTCTGTTGATTGCTACTTTTCTTCTTTCAGAGGTCACTTTTATTATTACATTTAGTTGTTTGACCGTATAATCATATTAAATACCCATTTCTTTATACCTTATTCATCCCTTCTAATTTACAGTGTTAATTATTTGGTATCCTATCTTTCTTATGTTGCTTCTTAAATGCATGGTGAAGATATGTACCGTTACAATATATATATATTGGCGGGGATCCTACAGCTACTGCCGCATCCCGCATCTCAGTTTCCATATCAACTTATTCTGTGTATCTTCATTCTTCAGATTATTTTTTTCCATACTCCTTTCGATCCCTTCTATCAATTTTAATCTAGGTCTGCCTCTTTTTCTTTTGTTGCTAGGTCTGTATTTGAACACACTCACAGGTATTCTTTCTTCATTCATTCTCATTAGGTGTCCATACCAGGAAAGTTATTTACGTTTTATATCATCTATTACAGTTTCTTTTCTGTTTGTTCTTCCCCTTATTACATCATTCCTTACATGTTCCAGACGAGAAACTCTGGAAGCTTGTCTAAGATAGTCCATTTCTACAGCTTCAAACTTCCTGCGGTTCTTTTCATTGATTGTCCAATATTCTGACCCATAGGTGGTAATTGGTTCAACAATGGCTTTATAAATATTGATCATTGTCAGTAGCCCGATTTTGGTGGACCATAAAAGTGGGTTTAATTGGCGTATGGTGCTTTTTCCTAAAACTAATCAATGTCTTATACCTTCATCACATATTCCATCATCGCTAATTATATTTATACTTATCACATTTCTTGATGGAAATATTATCTGATAACTGAAGGTCTGATGTTCGACTTCCTGTGGCTAAGTACTCTGTTTCTGAAGTTTATGTTTAATCCCTATCCATCGTATTCTTATACTAGTTTTCTCATCATATAAGTGACATCTTCTTCATCAGTGGCTATCACCACTTGATCATCTGCGAATAAAAGAGTATATAAACACTTCTCTTCTAATTCTATTCCCATTCTGCTGCACTTGTTTTCCCATGTCTCCAGTGCTCCTTGTATATATACTTTAAATAAAGTGGGAGACAAACAATATCCTTGTTTCAGTCCCTTACTAATAATATTAAACGACTCGGACACTTCTCGTCCTATTTTCACTCTGGCTTGAACATTTTTGTAGATGTTACATATTAGATATAATTTTCACATATTTATTTGTTATGGGAAACCCACCAACTTGAAACATCCAATTCTTTGCATTCCATTTTTTAAACAGATTTTCAAATGTTCTATGTAAAAATTGTAAGGTTATCCATTTTTCCATAGTAAAAAAAAGTGTTGATGGAGAAGAATAAAATTATACGTAATTAAATAATTCTGACTGTGGAACATCTTCTTCTTCTTCCCCAACAAGGATTAGGTCTTTGTGATCTGTTCTGGCTTCACCGGATTTATTTCCATCTTTTCTTTGGTCTCCCTATGCTTCTTCTTCCATCTGGTTTGTATCTACTTGCTGCTTTTGCTAGTCTTCGACCATCCATACTCTCCAGATGGTCCTTCCAATTTCTTCTATGTAACTCTACTTTCTTATTTAAGTTGTATATTTCCAAGTCTTCCATAAGCTCTTCATTTCTAAATTAATCTTCTTTAGAACAATCTTTGACCAATCTTAAAAAAATTTCACACCTCTGCTGCGTTTATGCTGCTTTTATCCCTCTGTCTCATTATCCATGACTCACTTCCATAAAGAAGCATAGGGACAGCTGTAACCCTGTAAAACGTGTAACGCAAAAATTGAGCACTCGCAAATTTTACGAAATCAAACTATGCTGAACGCAAAGAAATGTGTATGTTTTAGAAAGCGGGGAGGTAGTGAAACGCCTGTACCGTTAGGTGGCATTACATGAAAGAAATTAACTTGTAAATAGCTGTAGAGTAAAGCGGTAGGTTAGCAACGCCGGCCTTGGGGCTGACGTCTATAAGGAAGGTAATATTAGGCTAAGTCACGTTTTGGGACATAACTATCATAAAATGTATTATTCGCTAGGATATTAGGGATGTTTGCCAATGTTGTAAACTTTAAGTGCATGTAACAATAGATACCGTTATGTTCGAGAGAGCGATGTAAGAGTGAGATAGATAGTGACGCTAGTTTTTTAAGCACATGAGACGCGAAAAACGTTCGGCAAATCAGAGGAAGCGTCATGTGTTGCGCGGGAGGTTTTCGCTAAGGAGATTGGGCTATTTTGTATTTAGCGCTAGTCTAAACCTATAGGATTGTTTTTCTATCGAGACTGGTAAGGGAAATTCAAAGCTAGTATTAAAATATGAATTTGGAGAGAAATCAGGCAGTCTTCTTTATATCGGCGAAACTACACTGAAGAGACTCGCGTGCGCTGTTTTGCGTTAACTATATAGATATATTAGTAATTTAAAGAATAAAGTAAATTCGCAGCAGTAAACAGAAGTAGGGGAACGCGATAATTGCTAATGCTAAATTTATAAAGTTTAATATACAGTAATAAGTTAATGAGTGAATGTTCGGAGTAGTAACGAACAACGAGAAGTAAATACTACATATAAATGTTCATCAATACGATATGTTGTGGTGAAAACACTGATGAAAGCGAATTAGTTCGGGTTAAATTCTTGACGGTATGAGATAATCGAGACGCACGTGACGCTAACTGTGTTAGATGCACTAATGTAAATTCAAGAATAAGTTGTAAACCAGAGTGTATAATTATACGACATAATTGTATGTATCACCAATATGTCAAGTGTAGTGTACATCTGTGATAAAGTGACTTAGTGCATTCATAACCAGGATTAACACGCAACAACAGCTGCTGACAACTCACCGGCATGCAACACCTTAAGGACTACGCACATCTGAAGGATTCTCCACGCAAGTAACAAATAGATGAACATTTGATTCAATATTGTTTTATAAATATATATTTGTAATCAAATATAGTGACTCAATTTGTCTTAAAAGAACTCATTGCCACGAAATAATATTCAAATTGTAAGACAAAACTATTCAAGTCATGTTAAAGAAATTTGTAGTATATACGAGTAAATGCAAATGAATCATTAAAAGTTGATTGATATATTTTAATTTGTGTTTATTATTACTGGCGCCCTGAGGTACAATAAAGAGTCGGTACACTGGAGTAAGTGTTATAGTCTATTGAGTAGAAATATTAAAATTATCAGTGATTAAAGTAATTTGTAAACCTTACTTCTTACATGCTCATAGGCCAAAATAATATGCAAATCAACAATTTAACTCTTTCGTAAAGGCCTATCAAGTAGTGTATTACATTCTGTCGCCCGGAACGTGGGACCATTGAGTCATTATTAAACAAATTATAGATTAAGACTAAGTAGAATTTAAGAATAGAAATAGTATCAAACATAGTATATGATTACGCGAAGTAGGAGTAGGAGAGACAAAGACACACAAAACAACATTCACAACCTGTACAACAACATGAGCACAAATACAGATACCCAAAGCAACGAGATGGAATTTGAAATAAATAATCAGTTAGGCGATCCAGACACGCTCGCAGACATTTCAGAGGAGAATCAAGCGTCACGGACGTGGGGACAAAACGGACAGAACTATGAAAACGCAGAGACACAATTTACACAAACAATAGTAGCAGAAATTCGAGAAAAACCGGTATGTCAAACACCACTAGAGAAAGACAAAAATATGATATATACACAATACTACAACGATTACTAGAACAACAGTTGTCACATCACACACAACGAATGGAGGAACGATCGAAAAAAATAGAAGAACAGATACAAAAACAACAGAACAAACAAAAGAACAGCTTTTATTATTACTGGCGCCCTGAGGTACAATAAAGAGTCGGTACACTGGAGTAAGTGTTATAGTCTATTGAGTAGAAATATTAAAATTATCAGTGATTAAAGTAGTTTGTAAACCTTACTTCTTACATGCTCATAGGCCAACATAATATCCAAATCAACAATTTAACTCTTTCGTAAAGGCCTATCAAGTAGTGTATTACAAACGTGGTCTCTTTTTAAATATTGGAACAACCCCTGCTTTATACCAGGTTTAAGGTATTCCAGCACTCATCTAGCATTTATTGAAAAAGTCCAATAGTCTATGCAGAAGAGTTTCCCACCATGCATCAACAGCTCTGCAGTAATGCCATCAGGTCCAGGTGATTTCCTATTTTTAATTTTTCCAAAGGCCTGTCATAATTCCTCCTCTGTAATTGGATCCACTGACCTGTCAAAAATGCCCAGTTCCTCCACATTCCCTTTAGTGCCCTTCGAGTCACACCATAATTCAGCATAATACTCTAGCCACTCTTTTTCAGGAATATTGTTTAATATGATTTTATCTTTTTCCTCCTTCTGTAAAATTTCATTGACTTGTATACAAACTGCTGTCTACCATGGAGGTCATGTTCCACCTGGCGTATAAAGTTGTCCCATGATTCGTCATGAGCCTCAACTTAATATATTTATATTCAAATTCCTTTTTGTAATACAGAACTTTTGTGTACCGGACAGGTTATAAGTTTTCAATAATAAAGGTATAGATTTGCATTTTATATTTTAACTGAATAGCCTTTAATATATTTAAAGGCTATTAAATATAATATAATAATAGTTATAATATATATAACTGTTAAACTTTATATTTAATAGTTATTAAATATAACTGCACTAATTATATTTAATAATACGACTAATAGTTAATTTTAAAAAATACATTTAAAAAATGTTACTCAAACCATGTATAAATTTAAATACTAGTTTGAATTTCCTCATTTTTCAAATTGATGGGTTATAGATAAAAATTGCATATAACTGTATTTGTAAGTAAAGGTAAGTTGCCTAATGAAGACCAAACAAAAGGCTTATGTTCTGATTTTTAAGGAAATAGTGTCTCCATTAAAATAGATAATATTTGAACAGATCATTAGATAAATATATTTATTTGTTTTTAACTCAACTTTTTTTTATTGTTTGTTTATCAATATTTTTTCTTATAAAACAGAAAAAATCAATTTTGTTCTAAATAATTATATTTGTTAACACAAATTATTGTGTGTGATTCAACATAATTTTAATTTTTGTATAAATTTTCTCTTTCACAAATGCTCAAAGATATTTTGAGCAAGCTAGGTCTTTAATAAATTTAAGTACAATGCAATACACAATTATTTTTAGAAACATAGTAGTAAATTGTAGTTAACTTTAGTACTGTTTTTATCATCTGTTTTAATGTTAACAAACAGATTGCTAGATGGCAGCACTTGCTTAAACAGTAACTAATGATTTGCCACTTGGGAGTTTTAGAAAATTAGTATTATTGTCATAATCACTATTATTGATATTATTATTATTTTTATTGTTGTTGTTGTTATATTCTTTGTTACACGTAATATCAAGAATATCAGTGTAATCAAAATTTTATGTAAACCTATATTTGTTATGTGTTTGTTCACTAGATGTAATTACAAGAGTAAAAAGAACAATTATATTCTACTTGTTATGTGAATCAGCAGTCTCTGTAATTCCAACATTGTCGTGTTTACTTGCTAAACTGCTATTTGTCATGTTCTGGATGAGGCCTTTCAGTGTTTCCACCATTTTCAAGTCCTAAACCACTAATTATAAGTATAATACTACTGACTCAAAGTTTTTATTGGTAAAAATATAAAATTTTTACCTTGTAGCCTGAACCTGCTTTTGCTTACTATAAGCTTCGTCAAAGGCTGCTACTAGGAGTGCTGTCCATCTTGTTCTTGGTGACGGCGCCATCGTTTGAAACTAGGAGTGCTCCTAGTGGCAGCCTCTGACAAAGCTTATAATAAGCGAAAACTGGTACAGGCTACAAAGTAAAAATTTTACATTTTTACCAATAAAAACTTTGTGTTCTGAGTCAGTAGTATTATACTTATAATAAATTAATCAACGTACATGTCCTGGAATAATAAACCACGATCTAGGACTTGAAAATGTGGGAAACTCTGAAAGGCCTCATCTGGAACATGACAAGTAGCAGTTTAGCAAGTAAACACAACAAATTTGAAATTATATTCTACTTTTAAAATCCTACTTTATCATCATTGTCACTACTATTATTATGACTGCTACAGATCTAATTAATTATTTATTTGAGTGCACTTACTATTTTACGAGTGTCGCCTGACGTTAGCACAATCAAAAATCAAGGTTTTTAGTGAACAGTCCCATTTGGTTGTTTTAACTGGAATAAGGGTCTACACAATAACAATTCACCATCGTTGTATACTATATGGATTGCATGCTGACAGGCAAAGTGAACGGCAGAAAACGTTCCGAAGCATGTACAGCTTCCCTCACCACTGGGGGAGGATAAAGCGTTTAGTGTGAAGTTAACAGGTGTACTAAACGAGTCATTTAGTCAGTAATTTCATCCAATAATAGTTTGTTTTTACTTTTGTGGTAGATCTTAACTAGGCCTAATTATATCAGCTTGCTAAAAGTGTGCCAGCACAGTGTTTGTAAAACATATTTCAAACAATAACTTTTCTGAAGACAGCCATGAAGTGCAAGATTATTTTATAAAATCTTGTGCTATGATATTGCTAAGGAAAGAACTGCTGCAGCTAACTTTTCTAAGGTTGGTGTCTGCCAAAAGTTAAATAAATTTGTATTATTTAGTAATGTTTAATGTAAACAATTTTTATACAAATAATATGTAGCTAATTAAATAAAATAAAAAATTTTAATGTAAATTAGCATTGCTAATTGAACACTTTAACGACCATGGCGAGTGTATACGCCAGCTTCTTTTACTCCACAAACATTTTAAAGTTTATGGCTCATGTCTTTTATTCTTTGTTTCAGTTATTTTTTAATCTTTATTCATCTGGCTTCAGTATAAATGCTCATAAATAAGTACTTATGAATGCAACAGAACTTAGCGATGAACTGAAATAATGTGTCAGAATACTGAAACCTTACAGCGAGACAAATGTGTTTATTTGGGAAAAGAACTTATTCAAAATCTCTCACTTTGGCGTCATTAATTAATGTTAAAAAATATGACATAGCTATACCATTTAATGCAAAATATGCTCCGCTAAAGCAACAACAGCTATAACAAAGCAGAAAAGTCAGACTTTGTACAGGTACAGTGTATAGCATAAGCAGCATTCTTGCCCCCATTACTGCAGTGGTCAGACTGAATTCAGCACTTGCACATGCAGTGAATACAGTACATGATCCATATAGTATACACCAATGGAATGCACTGTACACATCACATAGCCAATAAATGTTTATTGTGTCATTCTTCTACTTTCAATACTCTATTCTGAAAAGTTAAGAAATATTTTAACCAAGTTGAAAAGAATTAAAAAACATTCTCTTCTCACTTTAGAGCATTAAACCTAAAGCCATCAAGTTATATTCAGTACACTCATTAGAAAAAAGTCTGTGTTTCTAGATACGGTACACACCTGCTGATTAATTAATATACTAAATTTTCAAACTCGTTTTTCTCGAATTTGGCCCAATATAACACGATTCTTATCCTCTTCAAATATTGATTATAATGATATTGGTATTAATTTTGTAAATTGTAATTTTGTAGTGTTAGTATGTTAGGTCTTGCAACCATACAGCAGTGCTGGTACTGCCATTGTCTTATTGAATTTGATGCACATCTCTTGTCTAGCTTTTCTTAACAATGTCCTTCTCAGTATCCCACATAGTTTGGAACTTGCCAAGTTTATTGCTGAGATCATCACTACGTCTATAAGAAATACTACAATCAAGGTAAATGAATAATACTGATATGCTATTCTGAATGCTACATTCAATATGGCAACCATGTTATACGTTAACTTGATAGTTTGGTAAAATATTTGTCTCCTTTATTGTCATATAATGGTTCAGCAGCTGCTGAAAAAAGATTAGGCAGGTACAAAACTGTCTTTTCAGAAGTACAAGAGCGGGAGTTGGTAGAACATATTCTATTTTTAGAAGAGAGATTATTTGGTATTACGCTTTCAGATTTGAGAACTCTTGCTTTTGATTTAGCTGAGATGAACTGTATTCCCCATGGGTTCAGCATGGAGAAAAAAGTGGCTGGGAAGGAATGGCTCTACGGCTTTTTAAAAAGGCATCCCACTTTAACTTTACGTGGCCCTGAAAGTACCTCAATGGCACGTGCAAAGGGTTTTAACCGTGTAGCAGTCAATAAATTCTTTGATTTGTTGAAGTCCATGCTCACAAAACATAAATTTTCACCAAACGAAATCTATAATGTAGATGAAACAGGCATCTTGACAGTCCCCAACAAACCGTCTAAGGTTCTTGCTCTTCGTGGTAAGAAACAAGTGGGCAGTTTGACATCAGCGGAACGAGGAGTGCTGGTTACAACGGAAATATGTATGAATGCTGCAGGCAATTATATGCCAACAATGTTTGTCTTTCCCAGAAAAAGAGAGAACCCCCTCTTAATGGATGATGCCCCTCCAGGATCATTTGCAGTGTATCACGAGAGTGGATGGATTAACAAGGAAACGTTTATTGTTTGGTTCAAGATGTTCCTTGATTATGCTAACCCAGGACCCAACAAGCCGGTGTTGTTGATTCTTGATGGCCACAACTTCCATGCCAAAAATTTAGAGCTAGTGAATCTTGCACGAGAAAACCATGTTGTCTTGCTATGCTTTCCCCCACATACAACACACCGGCTGCAGGTTTATTCTCAGGTTTATAGGTTTATAAATCCAAATATAAATAATAATTTAGTATGTGGCAGTCTTAGAGGTGTGGTTTTGTTGCAAATAAATAAAGCTAAGAATTATCAAGTTATATTCAGTATTCAGTATCTTCTAAGCAGGCCCAGCTCCAGGCAGGGGCAAACCGTGCCACCCTGCAGGGCGGCATATTCCGGGATGATAAGTTTTGAAATTGAGGGAAAAAATAAAATTATTCACTTAATTTCATCACAGTATGTAAGACCAGTAAGAATTACTTTATGTATAAGTCACCGCAGTTTAACGAAAAGTCGAAAACTCTTTAACAAGAGAACATAAACCTGACGAGTGCAAACATTCCTAGTCATTATTTGAAGGCAATCGCCAAATCTTTAGAGTGGGTCTAGTGTGCGTGAATGTGTTCAGAGTTAAAATAGAGAGGGGACGGCACTCATAACTACTGCACAGGGCGGCAGAAACAGTGGGGCCAGCCCTGCTTCTACGTGAAGTACACACTTAATGATTCATGGAATTACAACATTTTTAAACTCAGTTTTCTTGGATCTAACCCAAGTAAAACTCGGATCCATATACTCTTCAAATATAGATTTTGAATACTTAAATTATAATAAATGCATACAAATCATACTATGGAATACAGAGCATGCATACATACAGTGCCAACAGAAATTTTAAGGACACCCGAGAAAAAACAAATAAATATAATTAATTCACTACTGACTCAGAACACAAAGTTTTTTATGGGTAAAAACATAAAACCTTTACCTTATAACCGGAACCAGTTTTTGCAATTAAAAAGTTTCTTCAGAAGCTTTTACCCATAAAAAACTTTGTGTTCTGAGTCGGTAGTGAATTAATTATATTTAGTTAAGTAACGGACATGTCATGGACAACAAAATCCAAGAAAAAACAAATGTTTTAAGGTTATTAAGCCATTTATTAACAAAAACATACAGAAAACTGTGTAAATTGCCATTTACAGATTAGTAGGCAATTTGGACCTGCTTTTGCTTGTATTCTCTGATAGATACAGTCTGGTATGGTGTCAATCAGTTGACAACACTAAGGATGGTTTGACACCAACCCAGTCCAGTCCAGTCACGTCAGACGCTCCTAGATTCAGCCAACTGGTTCAGTACTGTTTTCAAGCGAGACACATTAAATTCTTTCATACCAAGTAAGTGCTGACAAATCCAGTCCAGTCCAGTCACGTCAAGACTGGCGTTGACTCAGCCGGTTGAATTTTTGTCAGTCCTCGTGCGTCTTGTAATCGCTTTACACGCTGCTATTTTGTTTGACGTTCTGTTCTTGCAAAATTCCTGCGACATATACAGTGGATATTGAAAATTAATTATTTTAGAGAGACAGCAGTGATATTAACAGTCAGTCACAGTTGCCTTCAAATGCCAACAATAATTCAAGCGTTTTTTTTTTAATAAAAACATTTATAACTAACGTAAAATCTTTGTTTTAACAAATATTTCAAATATTTTTTCTAATAAATTTACGTTATTTTCTGTTCAATATTGTTATTTATTTTGAACCTTTTTTTTATTTTACAGCATATCTTGCGTTTATAGCTCAGTACAATGAAAAATGGACCAAGTAACCAATTTGTAATTGACGTATAAAATAATTATTTAGAACAATTAATTTCTAAAACTGTATTTATAAAGTTTATCAAGACTGCAATCATATGATTTAACAAAATATCTCTGCAAATTAACGAGTGTGATATTTTTATAATATATTTTGTACACTTACCTCAAAAATGTTAATAATCGTTCTGCTGGTTGAATAGCTCGGCGGTAATTCATATTTTGCATTAATATTGTAACATGTAGCAAATTTTTTAAATTGAAAAAATTATCCACGAAATACGAAAAAGTTATACAATTTTGTTTACTCGTTCATTAAATCTGGAAACATATGGTTAAATGATCCAAACGTATCTCTCTTTAAATTTATAGGATGCACCAGTAGTTTTCTTTTCGTTTTTTCTCCCTTCTAAGAATGATTCTACGAAGTATAATAAACTTAACAACATCCCCATACATCGCATACAAAACTAGTTAACGGTTTTAAAATAGGAGTATATACTTATGTAACAAGCCAGCCCCGTCAATGATTGGTTTGATGTGAAACCCCTTGACTGGACGCGACTGAACTCGGCAGGAATTGACTGGACTGGAATTGACTTGAAAGCAGCCTAACTGGACTGTCACTTGTTGCTTTGGTCATTTGGTTGCTTCACTTTGGTGAAGTAACTGCAAGCCATAGTTCTGAACCATTTGCTGGTTTCAATTTTAACAATCTGTAGTCCATTGTATTCCTTAAGTCTTTTATGGAGTTAAAATAAGGGCCAAGGCAACAATTCAACATCTTGAGTAGCAAACCAATCCTTGGTGTGCTGGGAGCGATGACATAGAGCATTGTCTTGCTTGTAGACAAAGTTGTCACCAAGAAGGCATCAAACTGGTGACAACACAATGTTTTCCATCATTTGGCAGTATTGTTCACTGTTCATTGTTACCTGGACTAAACAACATTCACCCGGGGCCTCATGTGATATAAGCAGAAGTTGTCTGTCCATTCTCAGTGAGGTCTTGCATGGATGGACAGATCTTGGTTTGACAATCATGCTTCCACGCTTTCTAAAATTCCTAACAACTTGCTCAATAAGCTTTGGCAAATTTAATAGATTACTGATCTTCTTATACAACTTATCAGATTACATTGTTCTGATTATTTGCAATTTACTGTCTTCTGACATATATTTCTTGCCCATGTTCTGTTGAAAAACAACTCATGTAAACAAAATAACCTCAAATTATTAAACTCTGCTAACAACAAGGAAACTAGGTTACAGCTAAGATTAGTATAAACATGTTCACACACTAATCAAGACATCGGAGACCACTAGCGGGAATATTTATTTTCATAAGTAAACCATCAAAAATATAAAAAAAACTGATATTTTTTTAATTTCTAAGAGTCTTAAGTGGCCCACATGATGATTTAAAAATTATTTAACAGGTGTTTTTTAATACAATAGCACTAAGCACATTCAAAAAATTATATATTGCGACAGTACAAATAAGTGATGTACTGAGCATTGAATATAAAAATTTAAATATACCTAATAAACTGTAAATAATTAATAATGTATTATAAAAAAGCAGGTCAGGGATTGCAAGCTTGGCTCAGACAAAAATATGAACAGGTGTTTTGACCTGAATCTACGTGCACACACACACACAAATGTAACTGTAAGTGTGTACACCAGTATCTTGCATGTGTGTGTGAACGCAGGTCTATGCAGGCGAGTTTACCACCCCAAGATGAATAATTGCATAATTACTGTTTTTCCGTAATTATTCATAAACTATAATTAAGAAGTAAAATCCAAAAACACAATAAAATGTAAGAAAATTTACTAAATACTGTGTACGAAAACCATGTGAAAGTGCCACACCGTACGAGTGTAATAGTGAAATAACTGTGTACAAATCGAAAGGGTTAAGTTGCAATGTCCAAAATTACAGTTAACATGTGTTGTAAAAATAGTTATAAGATAAGTATAAGAGTATACTTACAGGACTCTGCAATTTGCAGAAATATAAGAAATAGCGAAATTGACAAGGAGTGGGGGAACTGAACCCAGAAACAATTTCAGACATGTCGATTTCGTACCACTGCAGGTGTTGACCAAGACATGGGTATAAATAGGACACACAAGCTACAGTGGTTCTTTTTCTTAAATCATCCATGGTGCAGCGGGAGCTTCTGCCCGTCCGCACAGAATATTTAAATTTTTGTAAATAATTTCATCCTTCCAGTTACATACAGTTCTGTAACTGGATTGTAAAACAAACAATATTTAAGTAGTAACAAAATTATATAAGAAGATCCACATCAGAGTATCAAGTGACGTCCGAAACAGCACGAGGAGAAGTTCCAGAGAGCGATACGACGCTGGACAGAGAGAGAGTCGACGCTGGACAAGAGGAGAAGAGAAAGGCGATGCTGGACAGAGAGAGAGAGAGTCGACGCTGGACAAGAGGAGAAGAGCGAGTGATGCTGAAGTTCGAGACGAGGACGATTACAGAGGGATCCAATGATTGAGTATGATTGACGACGATAAGGTGATAAACAACTTATTTATCTCTTAATCGAACAATTAACGTAAAGACAATTAAGGACATTCTTGTTCTATTTAAAAGTAAGAGTCAACGTTTATTGTAAAATTTGAATTAAAATCACAGATGTTATTGAAATAAGATTAACGTAAACAAGACCTCAAATTAGTATTGAAATGAAAAGAATACAAAGCATTTAAGTAAAAATTAGCGTTAAATATAAATCAGTACTGAGAAACAAAAGATAAATTCAGTAACTATTGATATTTTTAAGTTACATTGAAATATATAAGAAAATATTTAAATATTGATATCTTGAAACACACTAATTGACTGAGTAGTCTGGAAATGAGATTTTTCGTTAATACAATAATTAGTAGAATAGAATATCTAGTCAGTAAGGATGTATATAGCATAAGCCTTATGGCATAATAACGAAATAATAACAAATGTTTTAAGTCGAAGTAAGTGCCATGTGCACAATCTTATTAATATCAAATAAATTTGAAATACCGTTACAAGTTACCTAGAGTTCTTATTACAGATACACCTGAAACCCAAATTAAATGTTATATTGTTACATAATTTGTCGCTCTTGAACGTGAGACCAGTCACGCCTATTTTATGTGTATTGTATCGTTGCATAAGAAATATCGCTTCCAACGTGGGGCATCACACATTTATATTATATTTACTTATGCAGTTGTATCGTTATAATATATATATATATATATATATATATATATATTGCAACAACACAAATAACTTAACTATTGGCGCATAGGCTATGGTAGTATGTGTGTTTTAATGCAAAAGTCTATATTGGAGGGTTTAAGATTATTTATTGCACACAAGACATATGAAATTGTTTATACGATCTATTTGACAAGCATAATAATGATAGTGTTTCAGATATAGTCTTTTAAAGTGTTAATTATTGTTCATATACGAGTTGTGGTACATTACATATATGATGATTCCCACGGCGATGTTGATGGAAAAGGGGGGGGCTTTGGTGTGACGTGGAGTCGTCAGGCGTGGCGTACGATGACAGATGGTTCACCCTGGTGACGCTTCCAGCTGGGCTGGTGTCCTGGAGTTCCAACATTGACACTGACGCTTCGCACACACACCGGTTCTAGGGATACTACTTCTGAAATTTTATACAGTATTTATAATTCATAAGTATCTCAGGTCACAGTGGGTATTACTTAGAAACGGTATATTAGGCTTATACCAATCTGGCCTCTTCAAGTGTTCACGCGTAACACTGAGTCTACCACGGTCAGCAGACCTCCCTATGCGGAAATCTTCCACTCACGCGGAAACTACTGATGATAATATTTTATTAATAAGTAAATTATGAAATACTACTGGTACTGCAGACTACCTCACACAGTAACACAGTTCAAGTTCACTTATTTATACACGCTATGTTACACTAACAATAACGTGTGTAAAGATGTATTAAACAAACAGCTCTGAGCGTTCACACTCGTTACTACCGCCGAAAAGACTTAACAAATTCTTGCAAGCGAAAAATCTTGCACAAGAATTGCCTGTTCCGATCGTGATAGCTAGATGAGAAGAACTAACTGTGCGGCCACAGGCTTAAGAAAATTCCGACTGCCTTCCAGCTTCTTATTGGTGGAAGGAAGTCACATGGTTACTTTGCACATGACTCGGCAGTGTTTCATGCCATAAAGTGCATCGAATTTGCAAGAGCATGCATAGATGGTTATCTCTGAATACCTTTATCTCACACAGAAATGCGTTTTACAACGAGCTTTATATTTTAACGAAATCATATTTTAACGTCATTTTAAGCTTAGGAAATATACGGGAACTGTAGCTAATACAGTAGTTTATGTTCAGTTCAAGTGTCACAACGATACGATAATTATATCATGCACAGCCGGAAAAACGTTTATCACTCGCGCGCGCGCGCAAATTTCCACTGACATAGTACATGAATAAATAACACATAAAATAATACACAGTTTGACTAACCCTAATTCCTTATCCGTTCTAAAATATAAAACTTATACCACAAAAAACCAAACCTAACAAACTACCATTTGAAACATGAATGTTTATAGTCTGTGTATTACACAAGCCTGCACTGCTTATCAGGATCCTGTGTTTCATTGCAATATATATATATATATATATATATATATATATATATATATATTTATTGTAACATATCTAATGGATCGCGTATTATATTTGCTACACGTTGATAGCGTCAAATCTATAACAATTTAAAAATGTCCTGGAATGATAATAACTATTACTGTGGAACTCACCTTTTTTCCGCCGTTCATTTCAAAAATAGGTTATGTTTATTATATCAAAATCAATTCTATTTTTAAAAATATCGGAAACCAAACATACAGTATTACAGATAATAATGGTTTAATTATCCATTTCTCAAACCCTTTAGTTTCACAATAATGTTCCAAATAATTTAAGTCAAATTGCCTGGCTTACTTTATTTATTGCCGGTTGGCTATTCTGTTTATCCACCGGTGATAGCAGTAAAATGATGGTCTATTTCGTTTAATCTCAGGGCGTGTAAATGTCCTTTTGGCTACAGAAAAAAGTATTGAAACACACAAATAAAAGTACAAGCTTTACAATAAATATACAAATATTATATATTTGAAAAAATATGGACGACTATGGTCACAAACTACGTTCGAAAGAATTAGTAAGGATCTATAAAAGGATCTATTATAGAGCTCTAGAATTAGTGTTTCTGGGTTAAGTTGGTTAATACAGTATTGAATTAATTTACAGTTTTCGCACAAAAAATAACTAGAATAGTGGTTTTAGTGTTAGTTTTGATTGTTCATTATCAAAATAAGTCCACAATTTTAATTAGTGAGTGTAAAATCAGTGTTATTAGTGTAATTCACTTTGTCTGTCTTCCTTACGTGATAATTCAAAATAGTTTATACTTAGCGACTGTTTCCTCATCTCAGGTTCAGTTAAAATGTCTTGGGTATAGTTGCTTTTCCTTTTAGTGATTTATCCACTTCTGTGGTCCGCTTGGAACTGCTTTTTGGATTATTATTAATAATCTCTGATGATATATTCAGATTTTTATTAGTTTGTTCGTTTTCTATTACTTTCTCTTTTTTTCTTAAGCTCTGTAATTTCTTCAGTCTTTACTTATTAATGGTTACTAAAGAACTCCCAAGATTATTTACCTAAATTTGTTGTTGCTAGGGTTAAAATACGAAATTTGATTGGTGGATATGATGAGATATTGTCATTGAAATACATTGTCTTTCTGTACAAAATTGGTCAAATATCTTTAAATTTGTCTAATTCCCTTATACTAAGTGTGAATCTAAATCTAATAACATCATTGTCTTGCTTTTAACTTGTACATCAATTTGAAACCAAACAAGGTTACTTTTAGTTAACAAATAATGATTTTACATTTTTACCAACTAATTTTCTTAATAATTAATTTTCAACTACTTATTTTGAATACATTTTTGTTGTGCAGACTAATATCATTAAACCTATTCATATTACATTCATTATTTCACTAAACCTTGCTGTTATACCTTAAAATTTACAATTTTCTAGTTTTTTATATAGGCATAGCAGCTAACATGTCTGAAATCCTATACCTACACTTTACTTTAAAACATCTTCTACATTAACAAACTAACATAATTACTTAAAATACAACATTTGTTGGTTTCTAAACCTTATAAAACAATATAATCCTTTATTTATAGACAAAATACATAATTTCCTTGGTCTAACTTTAGTACAACAGATTATGTATTGTCTATTAGTCTTAAAACTTTACACATAACTTCATGAACATAAATAATTAAATATTACAATATATCTTAGCAGTTTTAAACAATAATAATAAACCTAATACTTATAAATGACCTATGATTATTTTAAAATCATCACATAATAATGCAACTTAATATTTTACATTCATCCGTATTCACCCCTTGACCTACTGATAATAAACATTTTATCTTTATTTATTTGTCACTTTATCACTTCTCACTATTTTAACTCACTTGTAATAATGTTTTTGGGTTCCACATTAATTATACATTTAAGATTATTACCATCACTTTAAATCAATTGTAATAGAGTTTTTGGTTTTACAATAAATATACTCTTATTTTATTATTATCATACTGGTTCATTTACACTTTCTATATCATTTCATTACATGTTTACTTACTACTTATTATATAATTCCATACTCATTAGTTTGTACTTTTAGATGGTCATTACAAATTATAATTTACTTGGAATAGGGTATTTCACCTTACCTAAACATTTGGGTATAGTCAGTCATAGTTAGAGTCTGTCAAATATAGTCATTAGTGTTATACTATCATTCTTTTATTTATTACTTGTTTTTTTTTTTATTATTGTACAGCTTCTCATTCGTTTACTCTTGCAAATCTTACATGGTTTTATGTCATACCATTTGTCACGTTACAATATATATATGTGTGTGTGTGTATAATTCCACTTTTTTTAACATAGTTTTTTCCTCAGAAAAGCAAAGTTTTTAGCCATCAAATTAAAACACAAATTTTACTATAACTTTGGAACCATTAGTTGTAAATAATAGTTTTTGTACCAAAATGTTTCATTTCTGATGCACTTTAATGCAGAATTAACACATTTTTCATTTAGCATAAAGTTTAAGGAAAAACAAGGTTATTTAAATTTGAGGGTGTCCTTAAATTTTTTGCTGGCACTGTACATTCAAATATATAGAGAGCACAACAATTCTTTTGTCTGCAACTAGACCTATTTTTGAACACCCGTTTTTGACAAGTGAATTTCTTCTTTTTGCAGCCAGTTTGTGACCAACAGCTTCACAACTTCCAGTCTCCATCCCTTTCTCCTTCTCTTGTAGATCATTGGATATAATTCAGTAATCAAGTATGTGCACCTTTGTCCCTCTTTCCAGCTACATATACTGCACAGTTACATTTTAATTTATCAGCTGGCTCCACTACATCAGCCACTTGAGCTATATCCAGGGGCGGACTGGCCAGGTCAGCTGGTCAGCTATCGCTGAGGGCCCTGGGCCCTGAGGAGGCTCAGGGGGCCCCCGAGCCATGAAAATGTTATTTCAAGAATAAACGAGAAATATATATATTTTTACCAGTACTAAAAACCTTTTCTCGTCTAAATATTGTTGGAAATAAATCTTCAGGATTTTATTTGGTCAGATTGGAAGTGATCACTTCTCAGCCTTGTTTATATACAGCCTATTTAGTATTTACTAATGGAGGAAAGCGAAGGAGGTTACTATAGAGGCGCGCTGTGCGGTAACTGACTAACGCGACGAGTAATGGGCTATTGTCATTTTTGTTTGAATGTCATTGCAGTATTCGGGGCTAGGGGGCCCGAAGGCCTGGGAGGGCCTTATATCAAGATTCAAAAGGGGGCCCATGGCATAAACTTTCAGGAGGGCCCGGTTAAAAAGTTACGCTACTGGAGCTATGGATTGGTGGGACGGAGTGACAATGGAGCAGGTGCTGAGCTCAAGGGAGCTCCACCGCCGTAATACAGTGTGGAATATTTTTAATTGGGATTTTATATAGATTTGTAGGATATAAATGTTCTTTACAGTAGAAACATTTGTAGTAGGTATGGTTTTAAAGCTGGTTATGTTAAAGTTTAAATAATCAAATAAACTGTCCTATATGTTTTGTATTAAAACATTCACTTACATAAATACTGTACATAACCATGTATCTATAAAGAGTAAATAAATAATTTAAAAAAGTATAAGCACACAAATGCGTGCGTGAGCATTTGTGTGTGTACCTGCAGGGGGCCCCGTGACTGCTTCCAGCCGAGGGCCCCCAGGGATGCCAGTCCACCCTTGGCTATATCCCTAATTAGGGTAGCTAATTTTATACATATTTGATCTGTCATCATCTATGTCTGAGGTCTATATGTAAGAGAAGGTTTACTCCATAATTAAAAACTCCCCCCTTGACAGTTTAAAAAAATTTATTTATATGACCAATTTTTTCTGGGCTAGCAATATACTTCAATTTATTTCCTTTGTTAAATGAGTTCCAAAAAAAAAAAAATTTAAATAAACAGCTTCCTCTATCCTTCTAAACCTTTAATTCTAGCAAATATTAGAGTATTTTCACCATTAATAACTAATTTTAAATATAATTATATCACTACTGACTTATATCACAAAGTTTTTTATTGGTAAAAACGTAAATGTTTTACCTTATAGCCTGAACCAGTTTTCGCTTATTATAAGCTTCGTCAGAGGCTGCCATTGGGAGCGCTGTCCGTCTTGTTCTTGGTGACGGTGTCGACTTTTGAAGGATTGATGTTTTGTGTGTGTGGGGTGTGATATGTTTGAATAATACGTGCAATTTGAATTGTGTCTGTTCATTTACGATGTTGTTTTTATGTGTTTTTGTGTGTTTGTATACTTCCAATTGTTCAAGAATGTCTAGTTTTTGGCCTATTGTGTGTATGTGTAGAATATCCATGTTGTTTTCAATGTTTGTGTGTATGGTTTGCTTCAGTGAGGTGGTTTGCTTAATATGGACTAAGCCTTAATTCATGTCTCTTCATGTACAGATCCACTGGACGGGTTGTCAGTGAGATCTTGCATGTAACATCTGAAGATACTATGCGGAATTTCTTGCACTGTGAGCAGTTTACTGTGTAAATTACAAATAATCAAATTTGTTTAACTGCTTGTATGGTTTTTTTGGTAGCATATATTCTGTTTGGTTTGTAGTTCTGTATTCAATTTATAGTAGCTTTTTTGGATTTTTTAGCCCAAATTTTTCATTGTGGTTATTATTATAGATGAGTATTATAAATTTGTTGTTGTTTTTCATCATTTTTTTTTTGTCCACGAAGCTAACTACTGATGTTCTATTATATTCAATGGTTGTGACCAAGTATTTAATCATGTTTAGTTTATCTTGATACCATTTTCATGAAAGATGGAACATTGTGTAGTCTGTGGAACATAGATATGATAGCTGATGGTTTGTGTTGTATGGAGTGATTAGAGGAATTGTGTATTAGCATGTCTGTTGTAATGGGTTTTCAGTGTTCAGTAGAAAGATATTGTTTTTATAGAATCTGTTGATGTGGGTGAGTTGTAGTTTACTTAGTCTTATGTTATCGCTGTACAGTGCTATAATGCCATCATATATATGTGCTAATACATTATTCTGTGTCAGTGACTGCCAATGTTTTTGATGATTACTGTATTTTGCATCTGCTGTAAAAGATATCAGCTTATACGATACGTCAATATAAATTTAAATGTATGAACAGAAACTAGGGAACAAAACTTTACAGAATTATTAATATGACTAAATTGTAGTAAAGTTTGTAATAAGCAGAAAGGCATGAGATATTAATAAAGAAATTACAATTACCTTCATTCTTAGTTAAATTAATTGTGCTATAAACCTTCATAATACCAGTTTTTTGTTAATTGTGCAACTGCTACCTGCTTTACAATGGCCAAATGAATGACAAATAAGAAAATTATTATTATTATTATTATTTCTGGCTGCACAATGTTTACACATTTTCTGAAACCAAAGATTACAGAAGTGATTGAATTTTCATCTTCCACTGCTGCTTGTCCATCCAAAGATCTACTTCAATTACTCATTCCCTCGATATAGTCTGAATTTCTTCTATCCAGGTGAGAGGTGGTCTTCCTCTTTTCCTTCTTCTTGGTGGGGTCCATTCCATAACTTTCCTTGGCAATCTTTCCTGTGCCATTCTTTTTGTGTGTCCATACCATTGTAATTTTTTTGTTTGGATAAAATCAACAATTGAATTTTTCACATTCATTCATTAGTCCAAACTTCTGAGCCGTAAGTCATGATACTTCTAACAATGGTGTTAAATATTTTCGTTTTAGTCTCTGCTGTAATTTGCTTATCCCACAGGATTCCATTTAAAGTACATATAGTCATCTCTCCCAAATTTAATTCTGGATTGTATTTCTTTGCCTGACAAATTATAAAAAAATAATACAAAGAAATCCTACAACAAGTAATGACAAAATTTTAATGCCCTTATCATACTATTAAAAGAAAGAAAAGAACACATTCCTTTTGCATCCGTTAGCTTCAGTAGAGCTTTAATAGAATACCATAGAGTTAAAGCCTAGCTACTTGTTTTTGGTATGTATCATTTTCATTAATTTGTTCAATTCTTGTGTGTTACCTAATTTAAAATGATTTTCTTCAATGATATCATTACAAAATATATTTTTTATCGTTTCAGATATTTGGTTACTTACACTAAACATTGCATCCCCATAACTCCTGATTATAGTTTCTAATCTAGTCTTTCAGCTCAACATCTGACTGGATTAAATGAAATCACCTAACATCTAATTCTCTCTGTGGTAGACACTTTGTTGAATAAAATCATAAAGTTGGTGAGCTGATTGATGTTTATAAAATTATCAAGTGGAGCATAATTCTGAAATATTAAAATAACTGACAAAAGTTTTGAATAAATTAATTAATATAAAAGTAAATTTTGAGGATGACATGTTTTATCAAATACAGTGAAACTTCGATTAACCGTCACTCTTTTAACCATCGGTTTCTGTTAACTGTCGGTCCGTACTCTATGTACAGTAACCAGATTGCCGCGAAAAATCATCCTCGCTTTACTGCTGAGCGGCGGAGGTGCTGGAGTGGTGCACTATTGTTCTATTGATGAGTCACGTTCTTGGCCCACCTAGCAATCGCACACGTGGTCAGTTTCAGTTGTGGCTGAGAAGCTGTTGTGCTCGGTGCTGTACGTTATTTGTTGTGTAGTGGCTTAATTGTTTCGGCATACGATAGTGACATCACACCAGTAAGTTTTGTTGTTAAGGTTTATTTTCTTTTTTGTTTTTGTGAAACAGCTAAAAAATGGCTAAAAAACGTAAACGGGTCATGTTAGATCTCAACCAGAAAATTGAGATTATTAAACGTTTGAAAGAAGGTGAAACTCCCACTAGTATTGCTCTCATTTACAGCGTTGGAAGAACCACAGTGAATGACATTAAACGTGATGCTGAAAAAATAGAACAGCATGTTTCAAAAATGCAAAACATCGATGGAGATCCTAAGACTCGTAAAACCATGAAATCAGTAAAATATGACCAACTGGACACTGTTATGTATCAATGGTTTATACAAGCACGGAGTCAAGGAATCCCACTTTCAGGCCCCATAATAATGGCCAAGGCGGTTGAAATGAACAAAAAACTTGACAGAGATCCTAATTTTAAAGCAAGCATAGGATGGCTCGTTAAGTTTAAGTGTCGCCATGGCATTCGGAAACTAGACATTAGTGGTGAAAAACTTAGTGCAAATAGCACAGTTATTGCCGAGTACAGAGAACAATTTAAAGAGAAAGTGGCCAAATTAAACCTCGTTAGGGAACAAGTGTCCAATTGCGATGAAACCGGGCTCAATTGGAAAGCTTTACCACAAAAGACATTGGCATCACTTTCGGAGACCTCAGCTCCGGGTTTTAAAGTCCAAAAAGATCGGATCACTTTAATTGTTTGTGCAAATGCCACCGGCAATCACAGGTTACCCCTGCTTGTGATTGGAAAAGCAAAAACACCTTGTGCATTCAAAATTTTTAATTTGAACGCATTGCTGCTACCTATGCTCAAAAGAGTGCTTGGATATCTCAAGATATTTTTTCCGATTGGTTCCACAAAGTGTTTGTGCCACAAGTTAGAGCTCATTTGGCTGAAATGCAGTTACCACAGGAAGCATTGCTGCTAATGGACATCCATTCCAGCACATCCCACTTGCGGAATTAAAAGTGATGATGGCAAAATAACACGCCTCTTCCTTCCGCCAAACACAACACCACTAATCCAGCCTATGGACCAGGGCATAATCGAAAACATGAAACATCATTATAGGAAAACTTTTATTGGAACTTTGATTTCATCTGATGATGAAATGTCTGTAAAAGTGTTTTGGAAAATGTACAACATAAAAGATGCAATTTTCAATGTTGCTGCTGCATGGGATGATCTTCAAGTGTCAAATCTTAAAAATGGGTGGAATAAACTCTGGCCTGAAGCTAATGATGGCAAACCTAAGGAAACTGGGAATGTTAGTGTCGACGAAATTGTGCAACTGTGCCATAATGTACCGAATGCTGAAGACATAATGCCAGCAGAAGTAACAGAGTGGTTGGGGTGTGACAAATTGGATGGAGGCTTTGACATTTTGAATGACGATGAAATTGTTTCCAGTGTGATTGACAACGAAGAAGAAGAAATTGATGAAGACGAGTGTTATATTTTGAATGAGAAAACTACGTTAAGCCATACAAAAGCAGAAACAATGTTATCAAAATGCATTGAGTGGTTTGAGGGGCAAGAAGAGGCAAACGCAACGCTGATACTTCTCCTACGTAAAGTACGGAACATTGCCGCTCAGAAAGCACGAGCCTCGAAGAAACAAAAGAAAATGACAGACTATTTTAAAATTTGAATATGTATGTACGTCTAGAGCGCAAGTTCATGTAACAATATGTACAGTACATATGTTGTACTACATATACTGTACTTAATGTAAATTGTGTATTGTTTGTTTCTGTAAAATAAAATACATGTATGTACAGTGTATTTCCAGTTCATAAACGTGCATTTTTTATCATTCGTTCATATGCAATGGATGGGGGTGGGTTGTTGTTTAAGGTTTCTCTTAACGGTCTTAACGGCATAACGGTCCCGGTCCCGACCCTGATGGTTAATTGAAGTTTCACTGTAATATGCAAGGCAGGAACGTAAGAGACAACAGGATTGTAATAGACTGATACACAGCATTTGAAAAGTAATAGAAAAGTACTAGCAAGGACTAGGATGGGGTCTATGACCAGCTCATTACACAATTAGTGGTAGAAAAGAAAAGAAGGTTGTTTACCCGCAATGTTGTTTACATTAAGTTGGCTTCTGAATAGAGGCTAGCAGTAGCATAGTTAGGCTTTTCGGCGCCCAGGGCAAAAAGATTGTCAGCTTAAAATGTATATCCCCATCATTTACGAACACCTCAAATTACCCATAACGTTTTTCTAACTCTTTTATGTTAAAGAAACGGCTTGATTTCAACTGACAGTTTGTCCAAAATTTCTATTAGAGAACATGAGAGGAACATTTAATGCCAAACGGTTAATACAGAATCGTTTGCATATTCCCCTGGCATCATCCACTTCCTTCTTATCCTTTTTGTGAGACTGACACCCCATTTATTACATACCTGCTCTGCCTTAGTAATGACTTTGTCACACAGCTCATTCCTCCAAAATGTATCCCTTAGCAGAGCCGGTCCAAGGCATTGTTTAAGTGTAAGCGGGTAAATTTTTGGCGCCCCCCTTCCGTCTTGAATATAGTGTGTAAAAAATGCAGGACTAATAATTGTTATTGTTTGCTGTTTTTAGGATGGTGGAGGATAGTATTGTCATTAAAAACAAACACAGCTTTGTAACTTGACATTCTTTATTAAACAGGTCTAACTTGACAAACAGTGTAGTTTGTTATACAACTGTTTTAAATCTTTTTTAATTACTGTAAAACTACTTGTTATTAAATTCTGGAAAAATCTTTAACACAGATTTATTTTAAACAAGAAAGTCAATCGTTACATAAGTTTTTTCCAAGACAACAAGCTATATTTCAGCTGGAGAGTAATTTCCTACAGGTCTATTACACTTTTTAACAATTTCTACTAAAACAATGAAATTAAACTACAAGGAAATTTTCCTGGCTTTCATTTTAGCAAAGTTTTTGATGATTAAATCTGTATCAGTGTCTTCAAGAATTTCGTTTTCAATGACCATTAAAGCCAGTCCACTTAAACGTTCTTGACTAATGGTAGATCTTAAATAAGTTTTTATTATTTTAAATTTTGAAAAACTTCTTTCACCACTGGCAACGGTCACTGGAAGAGTCAGAAGTATTCTTAAACTTACGAAAACATTGGGAAATATATCTACAAACCAATTTTTCGTTATGAAACTTAAGGCTTCCGTTGGAGAGCTTCCATAGGGTAACATGGGTGCGAGTATCTGAAGCTCGTTAAAGAGGTCTTTTCCATCAACATCTTGATCCTCTCCAACAGTTAGTGTAGTTTGAAGATTTGTACATACTGTATTCAACTTCTCTTGTTTCCACGTCCTAAGAGAATTAATGTTACACAGAAATTCAAAAACGTTGCTATGGTTTTCCATGAGCTCAAACCTTTCTTTTAGAGATGCTATTGCTGTGTCAAGTATAACATTAAAAAAGTTCACTTTAAACGATTTTTTGCTATCCAAGTTCACTATAGGTTGATCGTCACTTTCATAAGAGAACTGCCTTTTTACTTTTCTTGGGCGAACTTGGACTTTTTTCTCAAAGTCAGCGATGACTCCAATTTTCTCTGCGAGCTCCTTAGCATCTGTAATTACACTATTGAACCAATCATCAGATCTCATGTTTTCAAGAAAACTTTGAATACTTTTGATAAGACCCATTGAACTTTGTAAGTCAGATGTGATGTTTTGTAAAACCTTGCTCACCATATTTATTTTGAACAGTACTTCATGCCAAGTAACAACACAGCAAAGAAACTTAACTCTGTAGTTTTTTGGCAATTCCCAAAGCTGAATTTCTGCCAAAGGCGTCAAGCTTTTGGTCTTGCGAGGCTTCATACACAGCATCGTACACTTTGTCAATGTGATATCTGAGGGGCAACAAAGCGTTAATCCTACTCTCCCAGTGAGTATTACTCAGAGGTTTTACTGTCAAAGCTGATACGTTTTCTGTTAATATACTCCATCTATATGTAGAAGCAGAAAAGAAGTTAAACACTTCTTGCACAATGCTAAAAAAGTCTACTGCAATCGGGCATGACAGCGCTGCATCATTAACCACTAAGTTGAGTGAATGGCTTCCACAAGGCACAAAAAATGCCCGTGAATTTAAGTCAAGTAACCTCCTCTGCACTCCAACATGCTTGCCTTTCATGTTGGAGCCATTATCGTAACCTTGGCCTCTCATGTTCTTCAATGGGATGTTGAGTCTTGACAACTCATTTAACAAACACTGTGTGAGTCCTTCACCTGTAGAGTCATTAATGGGCACAAAACCTAAAAAATGTTCTTTTATGGACGCTTCTGCATTCTCATTTACCTGAACAAATCTTACAACCATCGTCATCTGCTCGGTGTGACTGACATCTGGTGTACAGTCCAGTATGATAGAATAATATGTTGCTTTGCTTAGTTTATTTAAAATATGGTCTTGAATTTTAGAGGAAAGGAGACTGATGAATTCATTTTGTACTCTTTTACTTAAATAATGTACTTGTGTTTCTTCAGATGATACTCTTCTAACATGCTCAGCCATAACTACATCAAATTTAGCAGTGTACTCGACTAGTTTAAGAAAATTACCATTATTACTCATGAAAAGAGTATCATTCGTTCCTCTAAATGCCAACCCTGGGGTGCCGAGAAATTGAACAATGCACAACAATCTTTTGAGTACTTGATTCCAGTGTTCTGTTTCTGCTTGTATTAATCTTTCATTTTCCTTGTCAATAGTTTTATCTAAACGTAAACGTAAGCACAGTTCTCGCCAGGATTGATAATTCTTTATGTGGTTTGGAGATTTCTCATGACTACTCAAAATCTTTGACAAATTCTGCCAGGCTGAATACCCTTTATCTCCAGGAAGAGATGAATCTAGATTTCCAAAAAGTTTGCAGACAAAACAAAATACAGATTTTTTTGATATAGAATACATCAGCCACATTCTTTGGACTTGTTCCCCATTACAAAGTTTTCTTATATAATGAGTTGGAGAAAATTTCCTACCTTTAGAATCAAGGGGAAAGTTTATGTCTTTTACTTGTATTGGACCTTGCTCAACAAGCAACTTCTGGACATTACTGGTGATTTTAGATGGCCACTCTCCGCAGTCAGTTGATAGTGGCGAGGACTTGTCTCTCAATACTTCCTGTAAAAAAATAATGATTAAAGCACTTCTGTTGGGCAAATAAGATTAATTATTACCACGCTCTTTACTGCAAATGCTGCATGGGAAATTGCACCACCGTTTACAATATTTGCTTGTAAACGATTGCCAAAAGTTTGTGATGAGAAAGTTTCCAAAGGCTGGAGAATTTGTAAATCAGACAATGGATGGATGACCTCAACTACATTTTGCTTACAATGTAATATTTTGAACATAAGTTTTATTCATATCTTGTAAAAAAGAAATAATACTTTTATTAATAAACATTATCATGTATTATATATCAAATTGTTTTTTTTAAATGTAAATATGTTACTTAATTATAGTGTTTATGTACAGTAAAATGTTAAATATGCTAAATAAAATTTATTTTCTACAAGAACTATATTTTTATCTTTATTACATATGTATTTCTTAACACCTAAAAACATATGCGAGAACCATGTTTTTTGATGGCGATGACTATGATGGCCACTTTTATGGAAAATCGACTTTTTAACTTTAACATCTATTTTAAAATTGTTTTTTAGTTTTTGCTCTAAACAAATATATATATATATTTTCAGCATTAAAATATTCCAAATAATGTATGAAAGCAATTTGATTGATATTTTTCTTTACAGAATTAAAGAAATAAAGATAAAAGTAGCTAAAAATCCTTAAGGTGGCCACCATTGTGGTCTCTACCCTAAATAGAGCGAACGTAATCCTTTATCGTTGCCATGACTTACTCCACACGGCGGGCACGTGACGTGAATGTGGTCATACAGAAATGTGTACATACGAGCTTCACGTTGCGGCATGGTATGGTTTGTGCACATAAGAATCGTACACGATATTATTTTACACTAAAAATTATGCACCAAGTTTTGTGCACAAGTGCAGAAAAAAGATTTTTATTGTACACAAGTTTTTCACACTTCATATTTAAGAAAATTAAAAGTAAACACTTGTGCATAATAAACTTTTTTTTTTTGTACTTGTGCACAAAACATGGTGCATAATTTTTCGTGTACGATGTGACGATAAAAAATAAGCCAAAATATAAAATAAATAAAACCACTACCAGGACTTACCTGTTGCAGAAATTTCATCAGAAGCCCAGAGTCGCCACCTATATCTTTGAAGGACAGATATGGAGACCTTTACACTTTACCTTAATAAAACGGACAATTTAGCAATCTGACCCCACCCAATTAATAATTCAGAAGATTCCGGAACGTTAGACGAATTTTTTCAACACAGAAATGAGAAAGTGGTAATGACAAAATAACTTAGACTAACACATGGTTATTAAATGGACACTTTACTTACTCACATAAAAAACGTAAATTCCTCATACAGAACACAAAATAATAACACATTTAGTACCAGTTAAAGAGACCTTACCTTACATGCTATATATATATATATAAAAAGAAAGTAGCCCAGCTTTGCACTCACACACTATCACACCAATTAGACCCCTTTTTAATGTTATGTTACAATTGGAAAATAGTTGTCCTTTATATATATTCCCGTCTCGTTTATATTCAATCCCTGTCTCGATGCCGACCGAACACGTGTTTTGATGCCCGATTTCACTGTTTGCGTTTCGCACTTGCTATACCAGTTTATTACATCGTTGATTTCACGAGTCCCGGTCGGTATTAACGATATTGTTGTTTCACTCACATCGTCTAAAACAACACCGACCGGGACGCCGACGGAGTTGTAAGCGTCTCTAACTGGAGTCCGTTTTTAGTTGACCACTTAGCGTCTCTGTTTAATGTCGACTGGGCACGGTAACGTAACAGGTACATCTTGCTTTCTCTGGAGGGAAACTGTGGTTCACTGCCACCATGTTTTCGTCGCTCAAGCCTCAGTTGTTGTGAGGTAAACACTTCATACATGGAATAGCAGAGTTATATTCTGGATACCAAAGTACGATATTGGCTTTGGCTCTGCTGATGTCACTAATAGTAGGCGGGGCGTTAGCAGTATTTCCGGAAGGTCTTGGAGAAGACGATGAATATTCTCCGCCCTAGCCATCTTGAGTTTTTTACCAGCGCGTGGGTTGGCGCCCATGCTCGAGTAGTGGCGTGTGTGCACTCCCACACATGTACAGAGTTCTGCGAATTTTGAAGGGGTAAATTCTTCGCTCGCCGCGTTACACAATACCAACTGCGTCTTACTGCTTTGTTTCACTGTTTCTTAACATCGTTCTGTTACACGGAAAATAACGTTGCACAATAATTTTCATAACTCTTTTACAAGCCCCCCCAAAATAAAAGAAACAAAAAATATAAATGCCCCAAAATGACCCGCTACAATACCCCCTCGATGAGAATTCTGCTGTTCGCAACAGAAGAAATCTCATCGATAACCCCGAAGAGGACCGGTGAGGAACTGGTGCCAACAACCCCCTGGTTCTTAATCTCATGGGTATATGACCCCCCTGGCTCAGCGACCATGTACTCATCTGAACGAGATCACTGGACTTCTCCGTAAGAGATCCCAACACCGAGAAATCGAGCAGACTCGTACCACAGCGCACCTCGCCTTCTAACATGCTACCCCCAAAAATCCTCTATCCCTGGCTCAGATTATGCCAGATCCTCCACCGATATGTTTCCCCTTTTATGAAAGCTGGGCTGCCTTTAGCAAATACTGGGCTCACACACACTCACATTCCATATTGACATACCACATAATAAAATTGAAAAATTATCTTTTAAGATTTATAACAAATTTAAAAAAATTCAAAATAATATTTTATCAAAAAATTCTCTTCATTATTTTTTTTTCTTTTAAAATGACTTAAATTAAGCGTTTCTTCTACTTGAACAAATCCTTAACCTAACATGTCTTAGTCTAACAATACAGTGCAGTACAAGAAATCAGTAAACTAAACATGGTAAATACACACATAATAAAACAATCACTACCTAAAATATACATTTGCTGGCAGCCGAAAAATCTTTTTTTTTTTTTCAAAAATTAAAATTCCCCAAAAAATTTTAAAATTCAAGAAAAAATCTACTTTTATTTAAATGTTTCCCTCATATGCAGAATTATTTAAATATTGGTTTGAATTAATTAGACAAACAAATTAAAATTGACTTCCTACTATACAAGCTTAGTAGGTGTATGACCCCATCAGCTGATCGTAACTAGGTCAAGTCTAAAACCCTTGACCTACATACGTTATGTACCTCCCATCTGAAAATATCTACAATATCTGTAACAATCTGATTTGAAACACAAAACGATAATAAAATAAAATATTTACCATAAACAAAATATTATTATAAATAATAATCAAATTGACATTTGCATAAAAAAACAATCCTTGACTTTACATTATTTTCAATTCTATCCAAATTTTCTCACTGGTTAAAAAAAAAATGAAAATTTTATATCTTTATCATAAATCTCTCTTTTTGCTTAACAATCTTACTCTTCATTTAACCATCTCGCTATACTTTACTGTGGGTGATGTAAATTATTTATTCTCATTTACTGTATTAGATCTGTATGCATATATAAACTTTCTCCCCCTGACTCTAATATTCATCAACTTCAACTACCATGACACCCATCTCTACCAAAACATCTATCCCAACTCTAAACCCAACTTATCATGTAACTCAATTCGCCACCTTCTCTACATATATAAAAAAATACTCTCTAACCCTTTGTACATAGGATATGTGTTTCCCTCCCCAAAGCTCATTCCCTTATGTTGGTTCCTGGACCCTCCCTAGGTAACCCTTTCCGGTGCCAATCGGTCCTAATCCCGTCCCAACCCTTGTTGCGGACTCCCCAATACACTACCCCCTAATACAAAATTGCCATCCCCAAAAATCTCAATCTCATACCTTACTACAAGTACAACAAAATAACATCATTAAATATAAACAACAATATAGCACTCAAAATCTATATAATTCTCCATCACTACTGTGTCAACATCAATACTTCACAAAATTCTACAATATACATTACTCAAAAACAATATTACATTATCTCCATCTCTATTATTTCTTTAACTTCAATTTTGATTTTAACTTGGACAGATATATGTGTCCCATAAATTACGCATCACCCAAAAACTATCTTTTGTTAACTTGCATAAATTATTACTTTACTTCTCATTTTATCAAATTATTTTTTATCATTACTTCAAAACATCTGTAATACATCAAACATTACATTGAACATCAATTACTTAAAACATTTATAACTAATATACCAGTGATCTGTTATTGCTGATCAGCTGATCTCCCTAACATAATGAAAACATATCTCAACTTGAGCAAACTACATGAAATACATATTTATCATTACTCCTCACCTTCTTGTTTCCCCTTTCTTTGATTCTGATAATTCATATTGACTGCCTGCCAGACGATTTAATTATTGGCTTAATTTAAAATATACACATATCATGAAAACACCCAATTTATCAACACCTATACCTAACATACAACAATAAAATAATACATTTAAAATAATAGCATGTAATGAACACCTCCTGCTAAATATCTAAGCATCTAGTTAATTGAACAGATCACAAGCAGTTTTATTTGATCAAACTTTGAATAAAAAAATGTTATGTTATAAAATTTACATTCGTGACTCCTTTGCGTCACCTCCCAGCCACACACACTATTTCAAATTATGTAAGACTGTGGCGCCTTTTCGCTTCCACAAAGACTGTATATTTTGGAGCAGATTTTACCTCTCCGTGTCTTTGCTTCCGCTATTAAGTTTCAAACGTTACGAACATCATCATGTTCTTGTTATAATTATACACCCTTACTGCGGGTCTACCACCTTTCTTGCTACCCCAAAGCGGGCAGAGTGGCAGCCGCTGTTTCATAGTTCCGGAGATTTCCCCTAATTGTCTCCCCCCATTGAATTTCTAATATGTACCAATTTCAAGTCAGCTATGGTCAAGGGACTTGATATGACCATAGCTGGCCGCTAGCCAAAACCACGGTTAGTGCTGGTAAGGCAGTAACCGCCCGAAAAGTCGGGGAAATCTAAACTTCATTTGACTGCCTGTTACACATCAATCTCGTTATGTGCGACACAGTCGTTTGGCAGTGTGTAAACTTTAATTTACACGGATAAGGTGTGCCGCACATTTATCGCCATTTTGGCCTCCGATGGGGATAACACTCACTGTTACCCCCAACCCATTTCGCTATTTGCGAGAGCACAGGCCACCCCCCCAATAGCCAATTAAGAGCTAATTAACTAATTAACAATTTTATATACATTATCATAATATTTTCATCAACAACCATTTAACCCAATTCACAACTTTTTACCATTTGACTTTCTTGAAATTTTCAAAATTTATTATTAATAATTATTATATATCATTTTTCATTTATTATAAAAAAAAATTTTTTAATTATCGTATTTATTAAACACAATGATGGCATTAAAATCTCACTATTGCATTAACACCTCAATCACACCTGTAAACATTATTATTATACATGATTATCAAATTTTTTCTACTTACAATCCATTTAACATAATATACACCCAAAACATAATCACCATCATCCCTGAAACATTTCACAAAATTTATTAGTTTAAATTAAATAATTTACCATTCACTACCAATTTTGCATCTCGTAAAATAAATTAAATTCACAAAAAAATTAATTATACAACATTTATATAATCAATTAAAATATTTAAAATATATTAAATTGTTTTAATTAAATTAATTATTAACAATACAGAATTCCTTACCATCAACAACTGTTATTATTCAAGTACTGTATTCAAAATTAATTTTATCATTTCTTTATATTGCAAAATATTATTATTACAACAATTAATTACCTACCTACACTATTCACTTAACCACAACACATACAATTGGCTTTACTACATATTTATTTACAAATCTGATTCATTATTTAGTCAGTTATCATATTTCAATGTTCAAATCAGCTAAGTCAAACCCCTTAAAACAAAATATTTAACTGTCTTTTATTGTTTTATATTTTAGCCTCCATCGTCCCAAATTAACCTTGGTTCTACATAGCACTTTTCGATTTCGTTAACACACATACTGATACTTTGTGTGTCATAAACCCAAAAATCAAAGTCATCCGTCTTATCAAAATAATCTTGCAACAAGTCAACACTAAGTATATCTGTTAAGTCTCCGTTAGTAAATTTCTTCAATATCGGGTCAGTTACTTTTGTATTAAAAATCAAATCATTCTTATTTAAATACTCTTCTAATACTTCTTCCAACTCACCATAATCTCTCTTTAAATTATATACTTCTAATTCTCTCTCATCATAACACCATCTCATACTTATAAAATCATTCCACACAGAGGGTATAATATTATACAAATAAAATAAACAACTCCAATCTTCTACTAATACGGGACTCTTGCCCTTCAAAAACACTTGTGACCACATTAAATCATCATAAATAATAAAGGGAAAATTTGCCCTCTGTCCCCACTCTACTACAACATTATTTCTCCTCTCTCTCTCTCTAACTCACTGACACACATTAACATCTCATAATCACTACATTCTGCAATTTCATTAGTACTCTCATTATTTATTTTTACCGTATCAGTCTCCGATACTAATTCTTCAAACACATTATTATTCTCAATATTACATACGTTATGTTCGACATTATTGTTATTATTAGTTAATTCTTTATCTGGTATCATATTCCTACATTTGTCACTACAATTTTCATTTGTTTTATTTTTCTCTGTACTCATCACATGTACTCCCATCCGCTCAGCACTCTGTTCTAACTTATTCAAGCTGGTTATTATTGTTTCATTAGTACTTTCTAAACATTTATTTAATTCTTGCATCTCATGTTTCAACTCATTATTCTGATTTTTTAACATATTAAATTTAGCGTCAGAATCACTCTTCATTTCTTTATTTTGTTCTAGAAGTAATTGTAACATACTCATTACCTCACTATTAAATTGTGCGTTACATTTTGTTGAAGTCGGGGTCAGTTGCACACCCGAATCTTCAGTTACATTACTCTGTATTATCGACATTTTTAAAGTTCGTTTGTATAACACTTTTATATATAAAATTACTCTTTTTCTATACTCAAATACCTAACACACTGTGAATTACAATACAAACATAACCTACGTAAATATGAGCGATACAATTCTTATACATTCGTCATTACCACATCCTATTTTCTGTGCCTTAAAATAGGTCTATCTCGTATAACATAACAATTAAACGAAAATCCTGGCAGGGTCGCCAGTGTGACGATAAAAAATAAGCCAAAATATAAAATAAATAAAACCACTACCAGGACTTACCTGTTGCAGAAATTTCATCAGAAGCCCAGAGTCGCCACCTATATCTTTGAAGGACAGATATGGAGACCTTTACACTTTACCTTAATAAAACGGACAATTTAGCAATCTGACCCCACCCAATTAATAATTCAGAAGATTCCGGAACGTTAGACGAATTTTTTCAACACAGAAATGAGAAAGTGGTAATGACGAAATAACTTAGACTAACACATGGTTATTAAATGGACACTTTACTTACTCACATAAAAAACGTAAATTCCTCATACAGAACACAAAATAATAACACATTTAGTACCAGTTAAAGAGACCTTACCTTACATGCTATATATATATATATAAAAAGAAAGTAGCCCAGCTTTGCACTCACACACTATCACACCAATTAGACCCCTTTTTAATGTTATGTTACAATTGGAAAATAGTTGTCCTTTATATATATTCCCGTCTCGTTTATATTCAATCCCTGTCTCGATGCCGACCGAACACGTGTTTTGATGCCCGATTTCACTGTTTGCGTTTCGCACTTGCTATACCAGTTTATTACATCGTTGATTTCACGAGTCCCGGTCGGTATTAACGATATTGTTGTTTCACTCACATCGTCTAAAACAACACCGACCGGGACGCCGACGGAGTTGTAAGCGTCTCTAACTGGAGTCCGTTTTTAGTTGACCACTTAGCGTCTCTGTTTAATGTCGACTGGGCACGGTAACGTAACAGGTACATCTTGCTTTCTCTGGAGGGAAACTGTGGTTCACTGCCACCATGTTTTCGTCGCTCAAGCCTCAGTTGTTGTGAGGTAAACACTTCATACATGGAATAGCAGAGTTATATTCTGGATACCAAAGTACGATATTGGCTTTGGCTCTGCTGATGTCACTAATAGTAGGCGGGGCGTTAGCAGTATTTCCGGAAGGTCTTGGAGAAGACGATGAATATTCTCCGCCCTAGCCATCTTGAGTTTTTTACCAGCGCGTGGGTTGGCGCCCATGCTCGAGTAGTGGCGTGTGTGCACTCCCACACATGTACAGAGTTCTGCGAATTTTGAAGGGGTAAATTCTTCGCTCGCCGCGTTACACAATAACAACTGCGTCTTACTGCTTTGTTTCACTGTTTCTTAACATCGTTCTGTTACACGGAAAATAACGTTGCACAATAATTTTCATAACTCTTTTACAAGCCCCCCCAAAATAAAAGAAACAAAAAATATAAATGCCCCAACTGTTAAAAATAAAAACACCCAAAATGACCCGCTACAACGATTCTTATGTGCACAAACCATACCATGCTGACGTTACAAAGAGTACGGTAACTCTTTAAATTAACCAGAACGAAAAATTTTACACAATTTTTATATATTAGTATAGATAATTTTTTTTAGTTGTAAGCTTCGTTTGAAAAGAAAAACCATTAAAACAATATTATCTTGATTAAGATTAATTTTATTTAAGCTTACCTCATCAATATTTTGGGAAGGTCCATTTGAATTTTCTGTTTTCTCCGTAGATTCAGAGGGTTCCAGGAAAGATGTAGATGTGACATCGTGACAATATTCACTAGCTGTTTCTTCATTTTCGTTATCGGGGTCAACTAATTCTTCATTCAAATCCACTGATTTTGACAACTTATTGTTTGTTAAACTTTTACGGTGTAATTTTATTGGAGTATATGGAGCCGAAAAAGCTTTTTTAACGATTCAGCTTGTTTTTCATCTGCCTTCGAGTGTAGAAGCTTTCTTTTTCGATAATATGCACCGGAATGTTTCTTGTCGTCAGCCATTCTTTTATTTTAATGAAAAGACTGTTCAAAACGAACTGATATCGTACTGACGGTATGAATGAAGGCAATTTCACAGACGCCGGCGAACGAACAGGTTAGGTTACGCGCAACTAGACGTGACAGGGCGTTTGGCGCCTATGTGTCAATGTATGGGCGAGTCCACTTACATTTACATGAGTGTTCCAATCACCCAATACAACACAAACTAGCTGCTTTTAGAACCATGATACATAGACTTAACAACATCCCCTTAGATGAAATAGACTACAAAGACGAACTAAACACGATAAAATATCTAGCAGAATCTAACGGTTATGACAGAACAATAGTCAGTAAACTCTTACACAAAACAAACAACAGACAAAGACAGAAAACAACAAATTCATAACACTAACATACATCAACAAACAAACTGAAAAAATTGCCCACAAATTCAAAATATCGGTATGGAGAACTATACATGACTTCCATATTCTAAGATTTATATTTAAATCTTAATATCGCATGCCAAGCGCGATATATTTTCTCTTATACATGATGTACATTAAAATGAACAAATTTTAATTTTATTGCTTGGCAACAAAATTATTTTATTTTTAACAATTACCATTGTTTGAAAAAGTTTAAATAAATTTTCAAGTACTTTACTCTTGTTAAAACGTAAAAGGTTGCAGGTAAACTACCCCTTCCCCTTAACCGATCTTCACCAAAATCGAAAGTCCTTGAGACCTCTACAATTCAGGGAGGTATGCAAAAAATTATTTGATTCTGTTTGAATTTGCGGCAGTTATCGTTTGCCATAGAAAATACCCTTGTTAAAAAAACGTTGCAGGTAAACTACCCCTTCCCCTCAACCGATCTTCACCAAAAAAAAAAAATCTTGAGTACTCTACAAATCAGGGCTGCATGCAGAAAATTATTTGATTCTGTTTGAATTTGCGGCTGTTATCGTTTGCCATAGAAAATACCCTTGTTAAAAAAACGTTGTAGGTAAACTACCCCTTTCCCTTAACCGATCTTCACTAAAATTAACAGATCTTGAGAACTCTACAATTCAGGGCTGTATGCGAAACATTATTTGATTCTGTTTGAATTTGCGGCTGTTATCGTTTGCCAAAAAAAAAAATTTCCCTTTATAAAAAAAACCGTTGCCGGTAAACTACCCCTTCCCCTCAACCGATCTTCACCAAAAACAATAGGTCGCGAGTACTCTAAAAATCAGGGCTGTATGCAAAAAATTATTTGATTCTGTTTGAATTTGCGGCAGTTATCGTTTGCCATAGAAAATACGCTTGATAAAAAACGTTGCAGGTAAACTACCCCTTCCCCTCAACCGATCTTCACCAAAAACAATAGGTGTTGAGTACTCAACAAATCAGGGCTGTATGCAGAAAATTATTTGATTCTGTTCGAATTTGCGGCTGTTATCGTTTGCCATAGAAAATACCCTTGTTAAAAAAACGTTGTAGGTAAACTACCCCTTTCCCTTAACCGATCTTCACCAAAAACAATAGATCTTGAGAACTCTACAATTTAGGGCTGTATGCAAATAATCTTTTGATTCTGTTTGAATTTGCGGCTGTTATCGTTTGCCATAGGAAATACCCTTGTTAAAACATAAAACGTTACAGGTAAACTACCCCTTTCCCTTAACCGAACTTCACCAAAATCAACAGATCTTGAGAACTCTACAATTCAGGGCTGTATGCGAAACATTATTTGATTCTGTTTGAATTTGCGGCTGTTATCGTTTGCCAAACAAACAAAATTACCCTTGCTAAAAAAAAAACCGTTGCAGGTAAACTACCCCTTTCCCTCAACCGATCTTCACCAAAAACAATAGGTCGCGAGTACTCTGCAAATCAGGGCTGCATGCAAAAAATTATTTGATTCTGTTTCAATTTGCGGCAGTTATCGTTTGCCATAGAAAAAAATCTATAGACACACAGACACACAGACAGACACACACATAGACAGACAGACACACACACAGACACTTTTCGGAAAACGACTTTTTTTCATGTTTTGAGTGTAGTAGAATCAGAATCTGCAATAATCTCGAACACGATTTTTTTTGCCATCACCATACTTCCATTCCTTAAGGAATATGGAAGTAAAAAGCAGGATACAGAATCGCTTACAAAACTACTAACAAAACAGAACACACACTATCAAAACGCATGCCCAAAGCACAAAACAAATTCGATCTACCTGGTGTATACAAGCTAAATTGCTCAAATTGCAATAAATTCTACATAGGCCAGACAGGACGTAGCTTCAAACAGAGATACATTGAACACACAAAAGCACTCCACACCACTACAGAATCTACCTTTGCAAACCACCTCATTGAAGCAAACCACACATATAAAAACATCGACAATAACATGAACATTCTACACGTACACACAAAAGGCCGAAAACTAGACACTCTAGAACAATTAGAAATATACAAACACACAAAAACAAATAAAAACGACATCCTAAACGAACAGACACAATTCAAATCGCACGCATTATTCGAACACATCTCACCACACACACACACAGCTTCAATCTTTCGAATAACTATCCCGTCGCCAACAACAAGACGGACAACGCTACCTATGGCAGCCTCTGATGAAGCCTTCTAAAGGTTAAAGCCGGTTTAGGCTGTAAGGTAAAACTTTACGTTTTTACTTATAAAAAACTTAGTGTTCCGAGTCGTCAATACTATAGTGATATTTAGTTACAGGAATTATTATGTGAGACGTATCAAAATAAGCTTCGAGGCGACTGCGTTATTGCGTGTATTGGCACTCACGAGCATGTTACACTACAAAGACAAACAAACAACATAAGCGCAATCTCGTACAATAGACATAACACACACACACACACACACACACATGAGACAACACTGTTGGGCGAGGGGCGGGGAAGAGCTGTTACTATTGCGTAACCTCAAATCTTTGTATGCTAAGTCCCGTAATATAGTAGTTTTCAACATATATAATAGTATTACTGGTACCAGTAATGTGAGTTCATTCTCTTACTTACCATATCTACAAGACTATGCTTCTCCCCTATTTGCCATAGAACTTCTTCTTCTGTTAGTTTACTGTTCCATGATATTTGAGAACTTGAACACCCAACATTTTGAAAACTTAATTTTGCTACTTCTGCCTTCTATAGAGTCCAATTTCTTAACTGTAAAGGAGATTTAGATGCAAGTAAACTTCTCTTCCTATATCGCTGCCATTGGCCAAAAATTTTAAAAGTTGAATATCATTTAGCACAATGTTACTGCCACATATTCTAGATTGTGTCAACCACCAATATATCTTAGAGACCCTTTTTCCAACAGTGTTACTTGTGTATAAAATTATACTTGACTGTTATGTAGGCTATATGATTATTTCTAAGGCAAGTAATTATTTTTTAACATTATTTTTATCCACTGTTCCTACACAATTGTAGATCACAAACTTCCTCTTCAAGGGAGGAGAATGGCTAAGATGCCTAGAAGACCTGGGTGCGTCTGAGAAAATGAGGTTTAAAATTGCAAAACAACATGTAATTAAGACACAACAATGATTAATCAATAAAATAATTGTCAGAGTTAAAAATTTAAAGGTAAATAACATTTTCTCCTAAAGGTAGAATGTTAAAAGTGAAAGATTAAAATTTTATCAAATTTAAAAAAGTATTCAAAACTCTTTTTACTTCCATATTCCTTAAGGAATGGAAGTATGGTGATGGCAAAAAAAATCGTGTTCGAGATTATTGCAGATTCTGATTGTACTACACTCAAAACATGAAAAAAAGTCGTTTTCCGAAAAGTGTCTCTGTGTGTGTCTGTCTGTGTGTCTGTCTGTCTGTCTATCTGTCTGTCTGTAGATTTTTTTTTTTATGGCAAACGATAACTGCCGCAAATTCAAACAGAATCAAATAATTTTTTGCATACAGCCCTGATTTGTAGAGTACTCACGATCTATTGTTTTTGGTGAAGATCGGTTGAGGGAAAGGGGTAGTTTACCGGCAACGGTTTTTTTTTATCGAGGGAAATTTTTTTTTTTGGCAAACGATAACAGCCGCAAATTCAAACAGAATTAAATAATGTTTCGTATACAGCCCTGAATTGTAGAGTTTTCAAGACCTACTGTTTTTGGTGAAGATCGGTTAAGGGAAAGGGGTAGTTTACCTGTACCGTTTTATGTTTTAACAAGGGTTTTTCCTATGGCAAACGATAACAGCCGCAAATTCAAACAGAATCAAACGATTATTTGCATACAGCCCTAAATTGTAGAGTTCTCAAGATCTATTCTTTTTGGTGAAGATCGGTTGAGGGAAAGGGGTAGTTTACCTGCAACGTTTTTTCAACAAGCGTATTTTCTATGGCAAACGATAACAGCCGCAAATTCAAACAGAATCAAATAATTTTTTGCATACCTCCCTGAATTGTAGAGGTCTCAAGGACTTTCGATTTTGGTGAAGATCGGTTAAGGGGAAGGGGTAGTTTACCTGCAACCTTTTACGTTTTAACAAGAGTAAAGTACTTGAAAATTTATTTAAACTTTTTGAAACAATGGTAATTGTTAACAATAGGTCTTGAGAACTCTACAATTTAGGGCTGTATGCAAATAATCTTTTGATTCTGTTTGAATTTGCGGCTGTTATCGTTTGCCATAGGAAATACCCTTGTTAAAACATAAAACGTTACTGGTAAACTACCCCTTTCCCTTAACCGATCTTCACCAAAATCAACAGATCTTGAGAACTCTACAATTCAGGGCTGTATGCGAAACATTATTTGATTCTGTTTGAATTTGCGGCTGTTATCGTTTGCCAAACAAACAAAATTACCCTTGCTAAAAAAAAACCGTTGCAGGTAAACTACCCCTTTCCCTCAACCGATCTTCACCAAAAACAATAGGTCGCGAGTACTCTGCAAATCAGGGCTGCATGCAAAAAATTATTTGATTCTGTTTGAATTTGCGGCAGTTATCGTTTGCCATAGAAAAAAAATCTACAGACACACAGACACACACACAGACACACACACAGACAGACAGACAGACAGACAGACAGACACACACACACACAGACACTTTTCGGAAAACGACTTTTTTCATGTTTTGAGTGTAGTAGAATCAGAATCTGCAATAATCTCGAACACGATTTTTTTTGCCATCACCATACTTCCATTCCTTAAGGAATATGGAAGTAAAAATAAAATAATTTTGTTGCCAGGCAATAAAATTAAAATTTTTTCATTTTAATGTAATATAATATTTTTCATTTAATACGGCAATAAAAACGCAGGTAAGACACAAACACACACACACACACAATTCACGTTATTTCTGGCCTCACTCATGTTTATTTTCTTACGTTTGCACGCTTTTTAAATGGAAAGTGCCGAAACCCACACCAACATAACGCGTGCAAGCCGAAAAAATGGACATCAATTTGCTTACTGGCGAAGCTAGTAGTTAATGAATGGGTAGGCAAAAATCTTATCTTAAATTTTTTTTAAGGAATCACTAAAAGGACGGTGGGTCAAATCGGACGCTGAGGTAGAGTTTGCTGTAACCGAATGGTTCCACAAACAGCCGTAAGAATTTTACTAGCAGGGAATCTACAGGTTAGCGCAACAGTGGAACTCATGTCTTAATGTTATTGGAGACTTCTTTTAAAATCGTTGAATAAAAAATGCTTTACAGCTCTATACGTGTGTCTATTGAACAATCCTTGTATTAGTCATACACAATAATACAACTGATTGAACTTCAAATTTTTAAACTTGATTAGTTTCTATATATTTATATGTTTAATGTTACAAATAATTCAAATAACAATCTTGATCATCTGTTAGTTCAGCGGAATAACAGTGACACTTTTAATAACCGCATAAAATAAACACTTAGAACCAACACAGGCGCTTTAACTTAACTGTTTGGACCACAGAAGTGAGGCATGCCTCAACGCTCTATGTGTACAGCGCGGGACAATCCCCCCTCCCTACACTTCCCTATCACACCACTACATTGCTTACATACGATGTATACAAAAAACGCTGAGGCAAGTTCAGGTTGCCTCATTCGCTTTAAACGAACTATGCCGAATCTCACCTGTCACCATCTAGCGGTCGCTCAATAAAGCACGTTTCGGTTTAATAAATTTGACAGTCGCAGTAACAATGTATAATCTTTACGTTATGTAGTTCATACGTATTTATAATTTTTATTCTACAGAATTTTTTAGGGTAGTCATTGCCTCAATTGCCTCCATGTAACTTCGCCACTGATATATATGTGTACAACGTTATCGGCAACAAAGAAGTAGTTTTTGTTAAAATTCCTTCCTGGGATATTTGGCCGTAGTCCAATGTTTTCTACAAAACCAGACATTTCGGCAATGCCATCGACTTCCATCATCAGTGAAAATCGAGTGCGATAACGTGAGGTGGTATACGTTAGTGACCACAGTACTGTGGTTAAGGCTGAAGGAGTAAGTAGAAAGAAGTAGTTTCTATGGTAATATTTCATTTCAAAAATGATTTTAAATATAAATCTTAGAATATGGAAGTCATGTATGGTTCTCCATACCGATATTTATTTTATTGTTTGTAAATTTTTCTAGCATTTACTCTGCCTTTCTTTATGGAAGTAAAAGTTTGAAAGGTGGATATTAAAAACACAAATAAAACAAAAATCCAAACTTGCAAAATGGAATTCTTTAGATCAGCAGGATCTCAAAATAGAATCTTGTAAGGGAAAATCAATTATTATTATCAATAGTGGCTCCTTCACATAATTGCAATAGCAACACAGAGCCTATCATGGAGTTATTTCAGGGGGCAAAAGGTAGGAGAGGTCCAGGGAAGCCCATGAAACAATGGAGAGATCAATTGTGAATTCGGATTTGAGTACTGTCTGTGTCTCCCTTCCTTGTGGTTGCAGGGTGAAGTGTCCAGTGTAACACCACCATCATCATCATCTTCAAGGATTAAACCAATGATGGTTTGTTCTGGTCTCAAATAGGCAAAGATTAGAGCTAGTCACTCCAGCACTTCCTCGGACATCCCACACCTCTCCATCCCCTCGGCTTATCGTTCCATAGTTGTTAGGGGATGCGGCAGTCATCCATTTGGTAAAGATATTCCCACCAATTCAGCTGATACTGGGGTCGAGTATACTCATAATATTCAGTTCCTGCCATATATTTACAGCTGTGGTCAGCAACTTTTGATCCGTCCGGCTAGTCCTTATTTGAGGCAATTTAGTAGTGAATATGTCCCCTGGATATGTTACTAGCATATCGCAGGGTAAGACTATGGTAGGGCTGCCACCTTCAGGCTTAACATCCAGCCCGATTTTCTGCCTGGGTGTTCTCCCATAAACTGGCTGTCTTACCAGACTAAAGAGACCAGTTTTCCTTGTTCAGATATCCATAAGGATCTATAATGTGGTGGGTTTCTCCTTACCTTCCACATCCTACGTTGTTGACCAATGGAAGGTCATCCATCTTTAGGGGCAATTTCTCACCCCAAGGGCAATAGGGTGCCCTAACCTCTACTTGACAATGACATTAAACATAGTAAGTCACCATACTTGTACATAGTACGTTAAACAACAACTTGAACAAAGTACGTTAAAGTGTGTGATGTCACCCAAATGTGTCTGTTCTGCAAATTACATTACATTTGTGATTTAGCACTGCCAATTTATTAGCTGGTAAGTACATATAGTTGTTTTCATGTAGGCTAGTATGTTTTTTTTGTGTAAACAAACAGTCAAACAGTTCGTATCTTGTTTTCTCTGCATAACTGTCAGCCACATGGGTTCCAGTAACATGCAGTACTTACTACATTACTACATAACACAATAATGATGAAAATCTAATACATACAAGTATAGGAAGAAGGATTAGTAGAAGAAGAAGAAGAAGAAGAAGCTGATGATGAAGAGGAAGGGTGGAGGAGAAGAGTTCCTCATTGTACTAAAAAACTGAACCACTTTAGTAATTTTAATTTCTACAGAAATTAGTACAATAATCTGTTTTAGTCTAAAAACTGTTATCATCATATTCGTTGATATTCAATAATATTTTTCTTATCTATACTGTATTCTATAAAGACACTCAGTAACTTTGATTTTTCTGCCTTTCATTTATTTATTTCCTTTTTCTGCAAATTGTATACAATAAAATTTTTAAAAATTTTGTTTCAAAAGATTAATTCCACAAGTTATTCACAAAGAGTTACATTATTCTTTCCAGTTTTATTTATATTCATTAACACGTTGATGCCGATGGACGTCAATTGACATCCTGAAGTTTCAATGTGTTTTGCATGATTCCATATGTATACAAATGTTCTTGGAGCTGTTTTGAAATGATGTCAGGCCTTGTAGTACCCAAATCATCCGCTAGATCTCATATGTGTTCACGTTCGTAGGTACAGTTGACATGAAACAGCACGCTGTAAACTGTTAATGTTAGTTGGCTAAACACCACTTACGTGTCAAAATGTCAGACAAGCGTTTCTTGTAGAAAAATTATAAAAATACACCTTTATAAAACAATATATATTATAAACATTATGTAATATATTGTTTAATCCATTTCTAACAAGTAAAAATAAAATTGTTAGTTTCTAGTACCAACGTGTTTTGGCCATTTTTTCTTCCAAAAACATCACTTTTTTGAAAAGCGATTTCAGGGAAATAACCAACACAATGACATACAGTATACACCATTTTAAAAAAGACACTTAGATCTTCTTAAAAATATAGGTAGCATATTTTTTTACCATACAGTTTAGAAGATACAACATTTTAAGCATATACAAAAATTGGCAAAGGACCACTATGTTAAGTGCCTGGCGTCAAAGTCTTAAACAAAAGATGTTGCAAGTTTTATATGTATAACTTGTTGCTCTTTTTTTATTTGACTATAAATTTTTAACAGCATATTTTGCATATTCTTCTTTAATTTATTATCACATACATATACAAACACATTCACTTTAATTACCCTCTAAACTTTCAAATGTTGACCATATTCTTTGTTTTCAAGGGACAATATAATGGAAGCATCGAGCTCCCAGTAAAGTATGATACTTCAGATTTTCCAACTATTCCATATGGAGATTTTAGGTTGGAGTTCATTATACTACAAAACTTTGATGATGGCAGAGAAGAAAAAATTATTTGCCTCAGAGTGTTTATTCTAACTACACCAGTGTAATTAAAAAAAACCATTAGTATATCATATCTATATAATCAGAAAATTATAACTGTATTGTAATTAAGTTGGATGTATTTTATGAATATAAAAAAATACAATTATTGTAAGTTATAGTTTAAAGGATTTTATCCGTACAATATCTTGATCAACAACAGTGTAGTAATTAAGCAGTTTTGTATCCTATTCGCATAAGATGCTATTTTGATTATTATTTACATAGAAATAATTTCATAAAAAGGTGGGTGTTCTTTATAACTTGCAAATGTGAATAACTCATGTCCCTTTAAGGATGCAATTGTTTATATAATGTTAGTGTCAATATTAAAATACATATCATGTCTGTACTATAAAAATAATTGTATTTACTTGTTTATTTCATACCTCCAAACTGTCTCTATCCTGCTGACGTATATTTTAAATGTACCTTATAATTAGATTTTTAATAATGTATAATATTGTTCCAACACACAAAGCAAGTAATCATAAAATTTTTTACTCATATCTACAGTTGATATTTATCAGAATATATTTGTAGAATGTGAAATAACCACTTCTACAATGCTATATTGTATTTACATGTCATTTTACTCTTGTTTGGAAACCTACATGGCAGTGGCGGCTGTTGTTTGGTTGCAGCATTGCACAACCGCCAATATAGAATAACTAAACTATAAAATAGTATACGAAAACATTAAGCAGCTAAAAGCGTCATAAACTTCAACAGAGGGTGTATTAGGTTCCATGTGGTAATGTTCACGTACAATTCAAATGTGGTGTGCAGGCTGGGGTTGTAGGCCACTTGCAACTTGAACAGTAAATGGCAGAGCTTACTATACAATCATATGGGAGGACGTGTGGTGCTCTTCACAATTGCCCTATATTCCCAATGTAACCTTGGCGGTTGCAAAGTTTCTGCAACACTCACTAGTAGCGTTGTAGTGCAACTTAGTTGTGTCCTGAAATCAGCACAGCCTTTCTTATTTATAAGTTGTGTCAGGTTTAGTGACACACCCTCAAACGTTATCTGTTGCTTGAGGTTATAAAATTATAGTAATAATTTTGTATAACTGTGATTACGATAGTTTAATGTCTTTTAATCCCTCTCCCAGCCACTAAACCAACTACTGCAACCACCAAAAATTGGAACCACCAGCCGGACACTGCTACATGGTTCTTGTCTCAAACCTAGATGGTTTGAAGTACAGTATCACACTAAAATCTTAAATAAAAGTTTCTTCTAGCAGTCAACATATGCAATTTGATATTTGGCCAAGAAAAGAACACTGTGTCTCACTGGTGTCAGCATACCTAGCCGTTCAATTAGGTTTTATGTTTATAGGATAAAGCGTCTTGTTGTTGTCATAAACTTTCAGAAAGTATGCAACCATGCCAGGAAAAAAACTGCTAACTAAAAACACCTGATGTAAGACTTTGTAATTTTCAGTTTTACGTGTAAAAATGTATATGTTTGGTTTAGCTAAGGCATACTTTTGCAGCAAATTTGGCATACTTTGTGTCATACATTTTCTGTATTTAGTATACATAATAAAAAAAAAAATTAATATTGTCTGCATTTAAAATTTATAAACTTCTTTAAAGTCTTAAAATGTTTACTTATTAAATAAAAATGAAATATTTCAATAAGTAATTAATATTAGTGACACAAAGAGTAAAAAACGTTTATACCTACAGGTAGCTACATAAAAGGTACATAAATTACATTCCATTCATAGTTACTAACTAAAAATAGAGTAGAAATTTGTTTCTATAAAAATAAGAAGAGATCAATATGCCCTGCCATAGTGAATCTGGCCTTCTAAAACTTATGAAAACTGTTTTCCCTTTAGTAAATAATTATGTTTCTAGTCACCTAAATTAATTAGCACTACCAAGAATTATCAAATGATTTTGTCATGAGTTTATTAATATTATCGTTTCTCCCATAACTGAATATTTCATCACCCTGAGAAGACAATGCTTTTACTGTAGCTGCATCAACGTGTGCTGAACAGTGTGTTCTACATGTACTTATTATTATGGATCAAATTATTATTCCGGACAATAACAATGTTTTATGATGGTTTTTCTACTTAATGACAAATGTTGAGCTGCCACTACTACATTTTGAGCTGCCATTTAGTTTACTTCCATACTGGTGTAAGAGAGAAATTTCTCTCTCTTACAACAGCTGGTAAGCATGCTAAAATAATTTACTGGCATACAAGTGCAGTTAATTATTATTATTATTATTATTATTATTATTATTATTATTATTATTATTATGACTATTACTATTACTACTATCACATTTTAATTATTTTGGTCTCTCAATTTTTATTTGTACATTTTGATCTCTTCATATTCTTAGTGCCAGTAAATAACCTTCAGTAAATCCAGTGACACCAGTGACTGTAAATTATTATAATCTGTATACTTATAGACACTCCATTGCCCTGGTCTCAGGAGGTTAAGTACCTCCTCGATAGATGTCTTACCTGGCGAACACACTCCGAGCAAATAGCCTGGATGACTGCCAATTGACTATATAAACTCCGTCCCCTGCTTTGCAGCAATTCTATGACCCGCCACCTAGAGAAGCTCATCGTCTCCACCTATGTGGTACCAATGGTTACCTACAAGATTCCTGTATGCGGCTACTTGGCCAAGACCCACAAGCAAAAGCTTCAGTCTCTCCTGGACCAAGGATTGCACTGGGCATGCAAAGACTACTATCTGACATCTAACAAAACCATTAGAGACTCCTTACTTGTTCATTCCCTGAACACCACTATACGGACACTGTCCCGGAAATTCTATCACTGCACCGCCCGCTTACAGGGTAATCACCTCATTAGTGCCCTCAGTCACTACCAATCTGTGTCAGGTGGTCTTGGACCTGTCCTCGGCGAACACTCACTCTCAATTAAGTAATTAATTGAAGACCCATGGCCGGTAGCAGGCCACACCCTAAATATCCAGCATCATCTGTGGTCCCCGCGGCAGGAGCTCTATTTGAAGCTCGGGACCCAGCACACGAGCGGGCAACGGGCATGCCCTTTGTCTCGCACAGCCCTCACCCTGGTATACTTATAACCAGAAATTCATAAGGTTATCTGTACCTGTATATAGGTTTTGGAACTCAACAAACTGAAATGACATACGATTATCGTTAGTGTATGATTAGCAATGACAATGGAAAGTGTCGACATTTTAGCTACATCGAAATTGGGCAGTTAGCTCAGTTATTCTGAAATCGGTACCTCCAGGCACAGGACCACACTTGTTCACTGTAACATGTTTATACAGATTAGATACAAATAGTTTTACCTATGTGCAGTATTTAAGAAACATAGTAATGGTCAATGTTTGTGAGAGTAATTGACTTCTGTCTCTGCCTAAACCCATACTGTAGGTACATATTATGGTAAACAGAAAACATTGTTTGACTTAAAGTGTATGAGTGCTGCTTAACAATAAAGGAACAAGTCTAGACAAGCACAGAATGAGTAACATTATTTAAATTACTGTTAAAACAAAACAAACTATAAGCTAATGACCAGTGTTGCCAACACCATATGAGTAAATTAAACAGCCGAGGTACTAATGACGTCTGTTACCTCCTTAGGCAATTTGTAATTGTAGCAATTCTTCCCCGCCATTTTCAGTCCAGATCGGATGCTTAATATTGCATTAGCCATGTCACTTTTCATTCTATGTCTAAGCTTGTTCTTAATTAGATTCATCTGGCTGAAGACTCTTTCAATTTCGGCATTGGAATGAGGTAGAGTGAGCACAGACAATGCGAAATCGGCCAGTTCCTTAAATGGGTTTAAATTGGTTGCATCTTTGTAATTATACACTTCACTTCAAAATGTTACCGTTGATTGAGTGTGTTCCCACGGAATTAGGTTAATGATGTTCCATTGATTCTTGATTAGAGATATGTTTTTTGCAGGTGTATGCATTTTTTCTAAAAGAGGAGTTAGCGATTCCTTCAAAGGAGTTAGAGCCTTACTAACACATAACAAATCAGTTTTCTGTAAAATGTCTATGTTATCTGTCAATCTCTGCCGTAATTCTGCAATCAGTTTACTACAAATTGGATGCATCTGTCGCGCAGCTGTTTTTCCTTTTCTTTGTCTAAAGACTTATTTTCCAAAGATGCCCTAACCTTGTTCTCAAACTCGTACCCTAAGTATTGGTGTGGATCCAAGTAATCTTTGATTTTGGTGGTCAATATATCTACTTTGACTGTTGGGAGTGTCACTTTTCTTATCAGACTACTAAAAAAAAACAACTAAACCTTGCAGTAGTTTAGTTTGGTCACCGTCTTTACTCTCGAATGACTTATTAATTCGTTGAGCATGAGATAGTTCGGTCGCAAAAATGCGAGATAAGCATAGTTCATGTCGTCTTTATACATTGATGCGAGCATATCTGCATTATAACAGTTTTCTGCGTATCTAGAAATGTCAAAATGCGTTTTCAATTCAACCCATTAGTCATATATCCTTGAAACGGCTGTTTCAATTGAAAGCCATCTTTTTTGGCATGCCTGAATAATTTTTAATGGTTCGTGATCATCATTAATCAATTTGTACAGCTCCTTATACCTAGGCTGTCACATTGAAGAACATGAGAACCAGTTATAGGTCTCAGAGATTAAATACTCTAAATTTCTAGGAAGCGACCCAACCGTAGCGCTTGATACAGCTAGTTGGATTGAGTGACAAACACATCTAACAAGAATCAGGTGGGGAATGTCAGTTTTGAGTTTCTTATACACGCCGTTGTTAACATCAATCATGAACTGGCATTATCTGTGCCAAGGTCTATCATTTTCCCCATTGACAACCCAAAGCTTCGGATAGTTTCTTTAACTGCTAAAACTAGGGCGTCAGCTGTACATTCATCAATCTGTACCAAATTTAGAAAAGTAGATTCGATATTATTCTTACTTTTACTATAGTATATAATCGCCATTCCGAGGAATTTTAAGACCCCAACATCCGTTGATTCGTCATTGATGATACTGTAAGGACTGTCACCTATATCTTTTTTCAACTCATTTCTGAAATGAGGGCCAAGTGTGTTTTTAATTATTGCACTACACTTTGTTCTATGCATCTGAAAATCTCTGGCAACAACCGAGCCTGTAAACATTGTCTTGCAAACTTCGCCAAAGTGATCAGTGGCTAATAAACTACAGTGTTCCGCAACAAATAAGGCTGCATGGCCCTTGGCAGATTTTGATTTAACAACTGTGCTTAATTTCAGATAAGTGATAACCTGTTGTCGCGCTGGAGACAATATGTTTGCTGCTTCAATATGCTTTTTACTTTTACAATGATTTTTTAAATCACTATATCACAGCCCCAATGTACATCTACAAAATTTACACTCCGCATAAATAGCTCCTCCTGTCCCAGGTTTTGAAAGAAGCCTGTCTTCGAACAATTTATCCTTTAACCATTCACTCCTAAATTTTTGGGTGTATTGTGCTTTGGCATTATTATAAAACTTAGTAAAAACACTCGCTATTTAAACACACATACACAGTAAGTACGGAAACACTCGCTATTTAAACACACGCACACAGTAAGTACGGTAATGAGTCACAGCTACACTTCATTAAGGCACACGTAATATAAATTGATAAATAGTTTGAACATCATAAACACAGAATACATGCTCAACACGATGATAAAAGTCACTAATATAATAAATACTTTGAAACAATGACCCCTGTGGAGCTGCAATAACGTAGAATGAGTAAGTCCCGCACAGACACCGGTAATGAACTAAGTAACACACTCACAATCAAAAAGGAAAACAGAGCTCGTCCGGTCCAGTATAAAAACGGTACTTCCCAATCACATGAAGGGGATTTACAGGCTCAGCCTGACGTAATTGAGAAACAACGGCAGTGGTACTTCCCCCTGGGACTTGGTACATTCTAATTTTCCTCACAAATTTCATTCAGTGATATTTATGCCATAAATGTGTGACATTACATTTAAATTTTACAAAGCCACTAGAAAATCCGCTGACACATCAAAATTCTGCTAGCTGCTAAATGCATTTTTTCGCTGCTAGATGGATTTAGAATCCTCCAGATTTAGCAGGAAATCCGCTAAGTTGGCTACACTGCTAATGACATTCAACTTATCATATGTAAACTATCCACCTATATAATCGCAGCTTATAATAGACTAACAGTAAGGCTGTAACAAATACTTTTAGCCAGAGGAACTTTTCTACCAAAGTGATATACAGCCTTCACATGCAGTAGCATATACAGAATTTAGCCTGGGGGGGGGGGTCTGGTTGAGTTGGCTTCATGCAAAATAAGAAACAAGTTAATAAACTAATCAAGATTACTATATTTAAAGTGGTTGAAAATTGTGTGATAACATCCTGAAATCAATTCATTAAAGTAAATAATAGTAACAATAAAAATATGCATTATTCAAACATTGTTTAGAAGATACTTATTGACTGAATTGATTTTTCTATATTTAATATTTCAAACATACGTGCTAATGCTGTGTAATAAACCTATTTATAGACTTAAAAAATAGTTACTACTATATTAGCATACACAGATGAAAAAATAAAACAGCTTAAAGATTAAGAGATTAACCAAATTAGTCAACTTTTATCGACCCTCTGAGGAGGGGTCAGGTCACATTCACCCCTACCCCAAATACACAGCTGTTCACATGCATTTATGTGTCCATGTGAATTGGGGAGTAAAATGTCCATGCAGAAACAACTTTAATATACAATAGTCTACCTGAAGTGACGACTCAGTAAATGAATATAATAGAAATTAAGTTTTTTAAAAACATTATCAGAAGCTATTCTTAAACAGTATAACTAAATTTCCAGTTGTTGTAGTCATATGTTTCATGTGCATAATTTAATATAATTTATATGGTTGTTATTTTTTATTTATTAAAGTAAGATGTGACTTCTTGTTAATAATAATTTGAAAAGTTTTTTGACAGCTACAGTCTATAGCCCTTCCCAATATTTTGTGTACCTTACCTAGTCTTGTATATTTCTAGTAACTTTTTAATGTAACACATGCAATACTGAAGAATCAATTTGTAACTAAAATTACAAAGAATTATTTTCACCCTCTCCTGTAGTTGTGCACTCACATATATTTGTCTTCTTAATAATATTATTATTATTATTATTATTATTATTAGTAGTAGTAGTAGTAGTAGTAGTAGTAGTAGTAGTAGTAGTAGTAGTAGTAGTAGTAGCAGTGGTAGTAGTAGTAGCAGTAGTAGTAGTAGTAGTAGCAGTAGGAGTAGTAGTACTAGTAGTAGTAGTAGTAGTAGTAGTAGTAGTAGTAGTATGTTTTCTTCACACAAATAGCTTACAGCTGTTCTTTGTCTTTGGTTTCGGGGGCCTATCAACAACTCTCCTACCTTAGGGGCTACAAGCTGAAACTTCACTCAGCAACCTTCTTTTCCCATCTTCACCACATGCTCTTTCCACTACTTATGGCCTCTTAATTCCATTACCAAATATGTTACCATTTCATCCCGTATATCCTCATTTCTGACTCTGCCCTTGGAGAACCATATCACAGGTCGAAGATAACGCATCTCAGTGCATTTAATCCACTTGGATCTTGTCATGAAAGCGTGCATATTTCTGAACAAGAAACGTATCAGAAAGAAAAACATGGTCAGCGATTGAACAGTTATGGAATAACAACTATAGAAAACCCAGGAAGGAAGCAGTCACCAACTTTAGACTGGAAACTGGCCATGACTGTCTCTCAGCGCATCTCTACAAATTAAAAATTTCCACCACAGAAGAATGTGTATTGTGCAGGAGAGATACTCAAAAATGAACAAAAATCATCTATTGGAGTGTGTGAAGCTGAACCGGGAAATGCAAGAACTCAGAAATTACAGTGGTCTTTATTGGGAAGCTCGGTACCAAATAGGTTAAATGTACCAAGGGGGAGCCATTGGAAAACAACAACAAACAACATTTATATCCACATGGACACTCAATTCGTACAGTAGTAGAGTAACCTTGTTGCTATTAATCTTTCATGCACTCTCCCATGAAGTGATGTTTCAAAGGTTTGTAGAAAAAAGATATAGGTAGATTTAAGAAGTGCTTGTAACTGTGCTATCCTTGACAAAACTAGTAATAAAGAAATGAAGAGAAATGAAAAAACTAGTGAAGCAGAAGTAAAATTGTATAGAAAAAAATCAAAATGTGAAATTAAAAGCTACGTTATAAGAAAAGTAGAAAATTCTGCAACTACAAAATAAATAAGGGTATGGAAGTCCAAAAATGTACATCAGCTGATGATCAAATAATGATGGCATCAGAGATAATAAAATATTAAAATAGGTAAAAGGAGTGTTACGGAAGTAAACTATCAAAAGGTGAAATAACACATAAAAAAATGTATGGCCATAGAATGATAAAGACAGAGTAATAGATAATTCAAACTTATGGTTAGGTTAGGATGTGGCATGGTTTGCTGTTGGTCTTTTGTAATATTTGACTTCTTTTGTCTCTCTCTATATCTTCATTACTCCAACTACTGCGTAGTAATTTCATTTATGCTTTCTGATAAATTTAATTGTACACTGACATTAAGTTTATACAAACAGACTATGCTGTAGCATAGTGCAGATCATACTACCTTCCGTGTTTGTTGAACTGCTCACATACAGCAATCTACCCTGCCTAATGTTTAACCTACATTGGCAAAAGAAGTCCAGAGACCTAAGCTGAAATAGGACATGGCAACAGTACAAACAGAACAATAGCATGTTTCTTGATGACAAACAAAACCTTGAATCTTTATTCTGGTAGATAAATTATTCCTTGTTTTTACTTCCATATTCCTTAAGGAATGGAAGTATGGTGATGGCAAAAAAAATCGTGTTCGAGATTATTGCAGATTCTGATTCTACTACACTCAAAACATGAAAAAAAGTCGTTTTCCGAAAAGTGTCTGTGTGTGTGTCTGTCTGTCTGTCTGTCTGTCTGTCTGTCTGTGTATCTATCTGTGTGTCTGTCTGTGTGTCTGCCTGTAGATTTTTTTCTATGGCAAACGATAACTGCCGCAAATTCAAACAGAATCAAATAATTTTTTGCATGCAGTCCTGATTTGCAGAGTACTCGCGACCTATTGTTTTTGGTGAAGATCGGTTGAGGGAAAGGGGTAGTTTACCTGCAACGGTTTTTTTTTAGCAAGGGTAATTTTGTTTGTTTGGCAAACGATAACAGCCGCAAATTCAAACAGAATCAAATAATGTTTCGCATACAGCCCTGAATTGTAGAGGTCTCAAGATCTGTCGATTTTGGTGAAGATCGGTTAAGGGAAAGGGGTAGTTTACCGGTAACGTTTTATGTTTTAACAAGGGTATTTCCTATGGCAAACGATAACAGCCGCAAATTCAAACAGAATCAAAAGATTATTTGCATACAGCCCTAAATTGTAGAGTTCTCAAGACCTATTGTTTTTGGTGAAGTTCGGTTGAGGGAAAGGGGTAGTTTACCTGCAACGTTTTTTTAACAAGGGTATTTTCTATGGCAAACGATAACAGCCGCAAATTCAAACAGAATCAAATAATGTTTTGCATACAGCCCTGATTTGTAGAGTACTCAAGACCTATTGTTTTGGTGAAGATCGGTTAAGAGAAAGGGGTAGTTTACCTGTAACGTTTTATGTTTTAACAAGGGTATTTCCTATGGCAAACGATAACAGCCGCAAATTCAAACAGAATCAAAAGATTATTTGCATACAGCCCTAAATTGTAGAGTTCTCAAGACCTATTGTTTTTGGTGAAGATCGGTTGAGGGAAAGGGATAGTTTACCTGCAACGTTTTTTTAACAAGGGTATTTTCTATGGCAAACGATAACAGCCGCAAATTCAAACAGAATCAAATAATGTTTTGCATACAGCCCTGATTTGTAGAGTAATCAAGACCTATTGTTTTTGGTGAAGATCGGTTAAGGGGAAGGGGTAGTTTACCTGCAACGTTTTTTTATCAAGCGTATTTTCTATGGCAAACAATAACAGCTGCAAATTCAAACAGAATCAAATAATTTTTTGCATACGTCCCTGAATTGTAGGGGTCTCAATGACTTTCGATTTTGGTGAAGATCGGTTAAGGGGAAGGGGTAGTTTACCTGCAACCTTTTACGTTTTAACAAGAGTAAAGTACTTGAAAATTTATTTAAACTTTTTGAAACAATGGTAATTGTTAAAAAAAAAATAATATTGTTGCCAGGCAATAAAATTATAATTTTTTCATTTTAATGTAATATAATATTTTTCATTTAATACAGCAATAAAAAGGCAGGTAAGACACAGCCTGGCTGTTTGGCTGAAAATGATTTTAAATATAAATCTTAGAATATGGAAGTCATGTATGGTTCGCCATACCGATATTTTACTTCCATATTCCTTAAGGAATGGAAGTATGGTGATGGCAAAAAAAATCGTGTTCGAGATTATTGCAGATTCTGATTCTACTACACTCAAAACATGAAAAAAAGTCGTTTTCCGAAAAGTGTCTGTGTGTGTGTCTGTCTGTCTGTCTGTCTGTCTGTAGATTTTTTTTCTATGGCAAACGATAACTGCCGCAAATTCAAACAGAATCAAATAATTTTTTGCATACAGCCCTGATTTGCAGAGTACTCGCGACCTATTGTTTTTGGTGAAGATCGGTTGAGGGAAAGGGGTAGTTTACCTGCAACGGTTTTTTTTTAGCAAGGGTAATTTTGTTTGTTTGGCAAACGATAACAGCCGCAAATTCAAACAGAATCAAATAATGTTTCGCATACAGCCCTGAATTGTAGAGTTCTCAAGATCTGCTGATTTTGGTGAAGATCGGTTAAGGAAAAGGGGTAGTTTACCTGTAACGTTTTATGTTTTAACAAGGGTATTTCCTATGGCAAACGATAACAGCCGCAATTTCAAACAGAATCAAATAATGTTTCGCATACAGCCCTGAATTGTAGAGTTCTCAAGATCTGCTGATTTTGGTGAAGATCGGTTAAGGAAAAGGGGTAGTTTACCTGTAACGTTTTATGTTTTAACAAGGGTATTTCCTATGGCAAACGATAACAGCCGCAAATTCAAACAGAATCAAAAGATTATTTGCATACAGCCCTAAATTGTAGAGTTCTCAAGACCTGTTGTTTTTGGTGAAGATCGGTTGAGGGAAAGGGGTAGTTTACCGGCAACGTTTTTTTAACAAGGGTATTTTCTATGGCAAACGATAACAGCCGCAAATTCAAACAGACTCAAATAATGTTTTGCATACAGCGCTGATTTGTTGAGTACTCAAGACCTGTTGTTTTTGGTGAAGATCGGTTAAGGGGAAGGGGTAGTTTACCTGCAACGTTTTTTTATCAAGCGTATTTTCTATGGCAAACGATAACAGCCGCAAATTCAAACAGAATCAAATAATGTTTTGCATACAGCCCTGATTTGTAGAGTACTCAAGACCTATTGTTTTTGGTGAAGATCGGTTAAGGGAAAGGGGTAGTTTACCTGCAACGTTTTTTTAACAAGGGTATTTTCTATGGCAAACGATAACAGCCGCAAATTCAAACAGAATCAAATAATGTTTTGCATACAGCCCTGATTTGTAGAGTACTCAAGACCTATTGTTTTTGGTGAAGATCGGTTAAGGGGAAAGGGTAGTTTACCTTCAACGTTTTTTTATCAAGCGTATTTTCTATGGCAAACGATAACAGCCGCAAATTCAAACAGAATCAAATAATTTTTTGCATGCGTCCCTGAATTGTAGAGGTCTCAATGACTTTCGATTTTGGTGAAGATCGATTAAGGGGAAGGGGTAGTTTACCTGCAACTTTTTACGTTTTAACAAGAGTAAAGTACTTGAAAATTTATTTAAACTTTTTGAAACAATGGTAATTGTTAAAAATAAAATAATTTTGTTGCCAGGCAATAAAATTATAATTTTTTCATTTTAATGTAAATCATGTATAAAAGAAAATATATCGCGCTTGGCAGGCGATATTAAGATTTAAATACAAATCTTAGAATATGGAAGTCATGTATGGTTCTCCATACCGATATTTACTGCTCGATTATGGAATATTCTGGTTTGTCTCCTAGATTTGTCAGTCATCCTTCATCCACTCACATCTTTACTTGTAACTGCTACATATTATTGCTTAGCAGAGTATTGTGAGTGGTACACTAAAAACTCGTTTATCTAAATTTGATGGGACCACTCCCGTTTCGGATAAACGAAATTTTGGATAAACCGAAACTACTATTTAAATAATAATACATGTGCAAGTACAGTAACCTTATTTAATAATAATAATTTAAAAGTTACTTACAGTGAATATGACACAATAAACTATAAAACAGCAGCACAATGTAAACTAAAGTTTCTACAGTACTGGAACAGTCATGTTGGTTGTTCGTACAGTGATCATTCATAGTTTTATGCCTAAACTTTGAAGCTCATTTGCTGGCTGCCCGATCTCGAAGTCGTTTCATTGTTAGAAGTTCTGCAGGGGACTTTAACAATATACGGTACTTTATTTTTACAATATATGAACATAACAACTTATGTTTGAAAATCCGAACAAATCGATAATTCGGAGTACCCCTTATCACAATTAGTTCTGATTATTGACTTTCTACTTTATATCACGTGGAATCACTTGTCTACGCTCTTAAATTTAGATTATATCGACAGGAAAATGCTTTTGTGTATTTTTAAAATTTATTAAAAATTGTTTCGGATAAACCGGATTTTCAAATAATTGAGTTTTTAGTGTATTTTAATTTTTTTTATATTGAAAATGTAAAACAAATGATCTTATTTGAACAGCCTTTGTCAGAATTGCTACAGTGTCTAACAGAACTCAAAACACTTAGTAGCCTTTAACACTTTATTATCTTTTGTGCATGGTGAGTTAAAAAAAAAAAATACACTCTAATATTAATTTGATTTTATTATGAAATCAGTACATTTACAAATGTAGATACAGCAATATTTGATATATAATGTTACTAGGGCTAACACTGGTAAACTATGCATGAATCATAACACATTTTATCATTAAAATATCGGTATGGAGAACCATACATGACTTCCATATTCTAAGATTTATATTTAAAATCATTTTCGAAATGAAATATTACCATAGAAACTACTTCTTTCTACTTACTGCTTCAGCCTTAACCACAGTACTGTGGTCACTAACGTATACCACCTCACGTTATCGCACTCGATTTTCACTGATGATGGAAGTCGATGGCATTGCCAAAACGTCTGGCTTTGTAGAAAACATTGGACTACGGCCAAATATCCTGGGAAGGAATTTTAACAAAAACTACTTCTTTGTTGCCGATAATGTTGTACACATATATATAAAATATATGCATAAAATTAATGGCTTGTATAAGTTAATGATTGATCTCCATTAAGTAGTGCTCAAGTTTCCAAAGTTTTAATATTATGATGTCCGTAATTAAAACATCAGAGCAGGTTTAGTGTGAATGAGGGTACACTGTGGACAAAAATTTTCAACATTTCCTATTGAGCGTTGCTTAGAGTAAAACTGCGAATCTACAGTGTATGTTTCACAGAACAAACACACGAAAAAGAAGGAGCGCTCCGAAGTCACTCATGGACCCTCAGCATCTTGCAGAGGGTTCATTCCCTAAAGACGAAAAGTCTGTCTATGAATCGTTCCTCTGTAAACACGTGCAGTTACATTGCCCAGCGATCCACAGGAAGCAAATTGATGTCCATTTTTTCGGCTTGCACGCGTTATGTTGGTGTGGGTTTCGGCACTTTCCATTTAAAAAGCGTGCAAATGTAAGAAAATAAACATGAGTGAGGCCAGAAATAACGTGTGTGTGTGTGTGTGTGTGTGTGTGTGTGTGTGTGTGTGTGTGTGTGTGTGTGTGTGTGTGTGTGTGTGTGTGTGTGTGTGTGTGTGTGTGTGTGTGTGTGTGTGTGTGTGTGTGTGTGTGTGTGTGTGTGTGTGTCTTACCTGCCTTTTTATTGCTGTAGGCATAATAATAAAATGGAAACGTAAACATTACATAACTGAGATATGCTTACCTGCCACAAACGATATATTATTTTATACATGGAGGAGTTCAGTGACATACACACGTACAGAAAAATTATATATATAAAGATATTAACTCATACATAATTTACATTAAAATGAAAAAATTATAATTTTATTGCCTGGCAACAAAATTATTTTATTTTTAACAATTACCATTGTTTCAAAAAGTTTAAATGAATTTTCAAGTACTTTACTGTTGTTAAAACGTAAAACGTTGCTGGTAAACTACCCCTTCCCCTTAACCGATCTTCACCAAAATCGAAAGTCCTTGATACCTCTACAATTCAGGGACGTATGCAAAAAATTATTTGATTCTGTTTGAATTTGCGGCTGTTATAGTTTGCCATAGAAAATACCCTTGTTAAAAAAAACGTTGCTGGTAAACTACCCCTTTCCCTTAACCGATCTTCACCAAAAACAATAGGTCTTGAGAACTCTACAATTTAGGGCTGTATGCAAATAATCTTTTGATTCTGTTTGAATTTGCGGCAGTTATCGTTTGCCATAGAAAAAAAATCTACACATAGACACACAGACAGACAAACACACACACAGACACTTTTCGGAAAACGGTTTTTTTCATGTTTTGAGTGTAGTACAATCAGAATCTGCAATAATCTCAAACACGATTTTTTTTGCCATCACCATACTTCCATTTCCTTAAGGAATATGGAAGTAAAATATCGGTATGGAGAACCATACATGACTTCCATATTCTAAGACTCATAATCTGAAATATGCTTTCCTGCCAAGCACGATATATTTTCTAATATATACATAATTTACATTAAAATGAAAAAATTATAATTTTATTGCCTGGCAACAAAATTATTTTATTTTTAACAATTACCATTGTTTGAAAAAGTTAAAATGAATTTTCAAGTACTTTACTCTTGTTAAAACGTAAAAGGTTGCAGGTAAACTACCCCTTCCCCTTAACCGATCTTCACCAAAATCTAATGGCCTTGAGTCCTCTACAATTCACTGACGTATGCAAAAAATTATTTGATTCTGTTTGAATTGCGGCAGTTATCGTTTGCCATAGAAAATACGCTTTATAACAAACGTTGCAGGTAAACTACCCCTTCCCCTCAACCGATCTTCACCAAAAACAATAGGTCTTGAGTACTCTACACACCAGGGCTGTATGCAGAAAATTATTTGATTATGTTTGAATTTGCGGCTGTTATCGTTTGCCATAGAAAATAACCTTGTTAAAAAAACGTTGTAGGTAAACTACCCCTTTCCCTCAACCGATCTTCACCAAAAACAATAGGTCTTGAGAACTCTACAATTTAGGGCTGTATGCAAATAATCTTTTGATTCTGTTTGAATTTGCGGCTGTTATCGTTTCCCATAGGAAATACCCTTGTTAAAACATAAAACGTTACAGGTAAACTACCCCTTTCCCTTAACCGATCTTCACTAAAATTAACAGATCTTGAGAACTCTACAATTCAGGGCTGTATGCGAAACATTATTTGATTCTGTTTGAATTTGCGGCTGTTATCGTTTGCCAAACAAACAAAATTACCCTTGCTAAAAAAAAACCGTTGCAGGTAAACTACCCCTTTCCCTCAACCGATCTTCACCAAAAACAATAGGTCGCGAGTACTCTGAAAATCAGGGCTGTATGCAAAAAATTATTTGATTCTGTTTGAATTTGCGGCAGTTATCGTTTGCCATAGAAAAAAAATCTACAGATAGACACACAGACACAGACAGACAGACAGACAGACACACACACAGACACTTTTCGGAAAACGACTTTTTTTCATGTTTTGAGTGTAGTAGAATCAGAATCTGCAATAATCTCGAACACGATTTTTTTTGCCATCACCATACTTCCATTCCTTAAGGAATATGGAAGTAAAATATCGGTATGGAGAACCATACATGACTTCCATATTCTAAGATTTATATTTAAAATCATTTTCAGCCAAACAGCCAGGCTGTGTCTTACCTGCCTTTTTATTGCTGTATTAAATGAAAAATATTATATTACATTAAAATGAAAAAATTATAATTTTATTGCCTGGCAACATTATTATTTTATTTTTAACAATTACCATTGTTTCAAAAAGTTTAAATAAATTTTCAAGTACTTTACTCTTGTTAAAACGTAAAAGGTTGCAGGTAAACTACCCCTTCCCCTTAACCGATCTTCACCAAAATCGAAAGGCATTGAGACCTGTACAATTCAGGGACGTATGCTAAAAATTATTTGATTCTGTTTGAATTTGCGGCTGTTATCGTTTGCCATAGAAAATACGCTTGATAAACAAACGTTGCAGGTAAACTACCCCTTCCCCTTAACCGATCTTCACCAAAAACAATAGGTCTTGAGTACTCTACAAATCAGGGCTGTATGCAAAACATTATTTGATTCTGTTTGAAATTGCGGCTGTTATCGTTTGCCATAGAAAATACCCTTGTTAAAAAACGTTGCAGGTAAACTACCCCTTTCCCTCAACCGATCTTCACCAAAAACAATAGGTCTTGAGAAATCTACAATTCAGGGCTGTATGCGAAACATTATTTGATTCTGTTTGAATTTGCGGCTGTTATCGTTTGCCAAAAAAAAAAAATTTCCCTTGATAAAAAAAACCGTTGCAGGTAAACTACCCCTTCCCCTCAACCGATCTTCACCAAAAACAATAGGTCGCGAGTACTCTACAAATCAGGGCTGTATGCAAAAAATTATTTGATTCTGTTTGAATTTGCGGCAGTTGTCGTTTGCCATAGAAAATACGCATGATAAAAAACGTTGCTGGTAAACTACCCCTTCCCCTCAACCGATCTTCACCAAAAACAATACGTCTTGAGTACTCTACAAATCAGGGCTGTATGCAGAAAATTATTTGATTCTGTTTGAAATTACGGCTGTTATCGTTTGCCATAGAAAATACCCTTGTTAAAAAAACGTTGTAGGTAAACTACCCCTTTCCCTTAACCGATCTTCACCAAAAACAAAAGGTCTTGAGAACTCTACAATTTAGGGCTGTATGCAAATAATCTTTTCATTCTGTTTGAATTTGCGGCTGTTATCGTTTGCCATAGGAAATACCCTTGTTAAAACATAAAACGTTACAGGTAAACTACCCCTGTCCCTTAACCGATCTTCACCAAAAACAATAGGTCTTGAGAACTCTACAATTCAGGGCTGTATGCGAAACATTATTTGATTCTGTTTGAATTTGCGGCTGTTATCGTTTGCCAAACAAACAAAATTACCCTTGCTAAAAAAAAACCGTTGCAGGTAAACTACCCCTTTCCCTCAACCGATCTTCACCAAAAACAATAGGTCGCGAGAACTCTGCAAAACCGGGCTGTATGCAAAAAATTATTTGATTCTGTTTGAATTTGCGGCAGTTATCGTTTGCCATAGAAAAAAAATCTACAGACAGACAGACAGACAGACAGACAGACAGACAGACACACAGACACACAGACAGACACACAGACACTTTTCGGAAAACGACTTTTTTTCATGTTTTGAGTGTAGTAGAATCAGAATCTGCAATAATCTCGAACACGATTTTTTTTGCCATCACCATACTTCCATTCCTTAAGGAATATGGAAGTAAAAAGGTTACACTTTTCAAACAGTAACTTAGTTTTATAACTTTAAAATATTTTTTTTTATATATTCATACAACTATAATATATATACTTTTTATCAATTTAACCTGTTAACCATTCATTCACTTTTACATGAAGTTATGTTTATGCAACAATAATGAATAATAACTGTGATAATTATTTTAATGCATGGCTTTTGATTATAGGTTATTGATCACATTAATTAAATAAACAGTTATGGTACAATACTAACAGGTATTGATAATGCCCACTGTTTATATACAGATAATAATATTAGTGTATTACATTCTTATTAACGTTAGCAGTTAAAAAGCAAGTTGTAAGTGAAAATCACATTTGAGGGAGTTATGTATCTATGGGAAATCATCTACAAAATGAAATAAACTCGGGTATTTATTATGTGCAAGTTAATTACATATATTTAACACTGAACACATCTTATATAATAATAATTCACATTGAGCAAATTTTATCATGTACTGGTACAGTATAACACATTTTATCATGGATTTGTCTAATTATTCATAAAATATTCAGTTTATTAAAATAGACATTGCGTAGAAGTGAATGCAAACATATATTTGAAAACTCCACTGTTAAATAGTGGTTGTCGTTATTGACATTATACTACACATTAAAAAGCAAACATCCATGGTTTTTAGAAGTTTTGCCTAAAAAGAATATTCTATTGGTTTGGCAGTTTTCAGAACAGTTGTTTATTTTTAACAGATGCCTGACAAATCGTTACTAGTACTTTGATGTTTAGAATTTGTAGTACTTCACAATGTAGATTCTTTCAATACTCATGTTATTGCGTTATTTGATTTAAGTCACACGATAAAACATATTTATGATAAAACTTATGTTTAAATATATTTAATTGGAGTAACACAAAAGTCAAATGTCAGTCTCTTTATGGTGGAATGATTACAACAGGGATATTACTCTAATGAATGACTGAAGTCTAACGTGTATTAAATGAAATTAATTTATCAAAATCACTTTGTGAGAAAACACATTTTTTTATTATATCTATGTTAAGAAAACACAAAGTATAACTACATAATATGACAAAAACTTGGCTTAAATGCTATAATAAAATATTATATTATTATAATTTTATTATTATTATTATTTTAATATTGTTATTATTTTTTTTATTAAATAGTAGTTCTTAGAAAATAATTTTGACCAGAAGTATTTCAAAATGCCAGTGCCGTTGATTTTCTAAAGCGATATGTTTCTATAGAACATTATGGCAGACTGTTAATCAGAATACACCTGAGCGTAGCATTGAACTGATCAACTGCCTTTTCTTATACAAGAGGCAATCAACAATTCTTTTTGGTTCAACATGTTCATATTTTTAACAAGTTACAAAAATATTACATAATTTTTTGGTGCCCTTTTTTTTAATATACACATTACAGGAAAAGTGTTTTTATAATTTACATTTACATAAAAATAATGTAATTTTAATGCACAACTTTTTTAAAATCATGCAGCAGGCACAGATTTTTAGAAACAATATAAAATTCTGTTACTGTCTCTCCTTTGAATTCAATGTTATCAGACAGAAAATTATTTTAATGACTCATTTCCAGTTACTATTTCAGCTTATGCTTGTTTTACAAACAATTACGCTAAACATATCTTATTGCCAAAATTAAATACACATATATAATTAAGACAATAATAACAAGAATGCTACTACACTACCCATTATCACAGCATTATTAAAACTGTTCACTGAATATTGTATTTGTAAAACAGCGATGACAGCATTATAAATGGTCAATTTTTTAAGACACACTGAACGTTTAACTTCTTCAGTAACATGTCATTATGTAGCGGGTCGTTTTTGGGTATTTTTTATTTTAACCGTATGGGGCATTTATATATTTTTACTTATTTCGTTTTCGGGCGGGCTTGTATAAAATATTGTAAAACTGTATTATTGTGCAACGTATTTGTCCGTATAACAGAACAGTGTTAAGCAACAATTTGAAACAAAAGCATAGACGCAGTTTGTTGTTGAGCAATGCAGCTGAAGAATTTGCCCCCTTCAAAATTCTAAGAACTTTGCAAGTGTGTCGAAGCACAGGCGCGAATACCCACGCAAGCGCGCTCAAAAGGACGCTCTGACTAAAGACTCAAGATGGCCAGAGTGTAAAAAATATTCGTCGTCTCTACAAGATCTCCCGGAAATACTGCCGAGACAGTGTTTACTATCAATGACGTCAGCAGAGCCAAAGCCAAAATTGTACTTTGGTACACGGAATATAACTTCCATATTCCATATATAAAATGGTTACCTCACAACAACTAAGTATGGAGCGACGAAAACATAGTGGCAGTGAACAACAATTCCCGCCAGAGAAAGGAAGATGTAACTGTTACGTTACCAGTTCCAAGGGCAGTCTACGAGTAACAGTCCCAGGTACCGGACTGGGCCTCAGTAGGCTCGTCAAAAAAAAGTTATAATTTAACAAGTTAAAGAATGGATTAATCAGTTGAAGTGTCATATGACCGAGGTCAATCTATCGAGAGGGCCTTAATCGAGAATTTTATTTTTTTTTCTCTATTTTCGGACAATAAAAAACCGTTCGGACAATGCGTGTGCGTGGGGACCGCGTGGCCGACAAAGGGGGAATTTGAGTCATATAAAATGTTAAGGGTTTTATAAATTGTAAATAATGTGTGTATGTGAGAGTGGCGAAGCTGGGCTATCTTTTGTGTGTGTTCTCTAATTGTTTCCTGTATTTGTTAAAATCAATGTGTAAGTATCAAACATAAGGTAAGCTATAGTCTGTAAGGTGCAAAAGTTGCATAACATGTAACACTAAGGTGTAATATTTCACCATTTCTGAGTAATAAAAAAAAAATTTGATTTCTCTTCCACACAATTGAGAGTTAAATTCTTTCAATGCCTTATTTCGTTATATGTATCGTCAGAGTTCGTCGAACGAAATGCGTTTACCTCCACTACGCGATCCGGCCAGATCCAAGTCGTAAGGTAAGTGGAAGTGTTAACTTAATTTGAATAAATAATATAACGAAAAGTAAAAGTTACAATTGGTGCTGTGACCAGGATTTAATATAACTGAAGAGGGGTTATCTTAACACCGGCCTACATCTGACGATGCATAGCGAAGTAGGGTTGCGAAAGCAAATTGATTTTGTAAAATATCAGTTTTGAAATAAAATCACTAATTGACAGTTGTTATGTAAGAAAAAATAGACAAAGTAAAAATGTCCGAGAATACAGAAAAAAGTAGTATAATAAATGCAATTGTGAGTGAAAGTGGCCTTGAGTCGCAATCGCTGGATGAAAGTGGTATGTTAAGGGGGGAGCCGGGTGCTGTTACAGAAACAGCTGTCGGCAGTAATGTAATAGTTCATTCCACTCCGTTTGCGACTCAAGCACTACCAAGCGAAACAGATGTTGATTCGGGGATTCAGTTGACCCCAGTTTCAACTAAGATAAATAAACAATCAGAGGAAACAAATATGATGAATTCGAGAGAATGAATAGTAATTTCAATGTAATGAATAGTCGTTTTGAAGAATTAAATAAACGTTTTGATAACAATGAAATAATTTTAAATAATATGAAAAGTGATTTTAACAACAAATTAGATCAATTAACTAATGATTTTAATGAACAGAAAATAAAATGCGAGCAGCAGAATGTTCAAAACGAGATTAATTTTAAAGCAATTAAAGACCAGAATGTGCAGTTACAACAAAATATAAATGTAAAATTTAATGAGTTGATAAATAATATACAAGACAAGAATGTATGTCTTGAAAATGCCAATGAAATGACAAGAAACAGTGTGAATAAAGTAGAATCAAGTACGAGTAATACAAACGAAAGTGGTAATGACAATGTTGTATTAGGTAATGAATTAATAAATAATAATGATGTTGAGAATAATGAGAATAATAATGTAGTCGAAAAATTGGTATCTGAGAGTACTAATGAAGTTGTAGAATGTGATTATGAAATGTTAATGTGTGTTAATGAGTTGGAGAGAGAGTGGAAAGAGAGTTATATTACAGGTATGAAACAGGGGGTAAATTGTTTACGAGGTAGAATGGGGGGTGAAGGAAGACCTTCACGTATATATTGTGTAGACAAGTGTGCTACAAATAATTGTTTTTTGAAGTTTTTTGTTTTTCCTGGAGAAGTCAGGAAAGATTTAATTGAATTTATACCCTCTGTCTGTAATACTTTTGAGAGTGTGATTTGGGGTTATGATGAGAGATATAGGGGGAGAATTGTATGTTTGTAAAGAAACAGAAATATATAACTTAAAGAGAAAGTATGATGAATGGAAGGAAAGTTTAGAAGTATATGTGAATGATAATGATCACAATGATTTAATAAAAATAATTAACCCGATAGTGAATGAATTTAATGATGGAGACTTGACAAAAATACCTAACGTAGACTGGTTTAACGAGTATTTGAATAAGTTGATTGAAGTTAGTTTTTCTGGTTACAACACACAAAACAGTCATTTGTGTGGTGATAAAATTGAACGATGTTATGTAGAACCAAGGTTACTTTGGAACGATGGAGGTTAAACTATTAAAACAATAAAAGACAGTATAAATATTTTGTTTTAATGGTTTTTTGACATGGCAGAATGGGACAAATGAAGTGCGGAAAAAACTGAACAATTAATCGCAAGAGTTTGTAAATAATATAGTGAATTCATTTGTATGTATTATGAAACGTTAGGTAAATAATGTGTATATGTATTAAAAAATGTTGTGATAATAATAATAATACCAAACTTTTGCAAATAAATAAATATCAGAATTAATTTTGAAAACAGTAATTGACTAATGGTGATTGTTTCGATAACTATATAATTTATATTGTCAGTCATTAATTAATTTAAACCAATTTGATATGTTTAAATATTTTGATTGCTTATTTAAATGTTAATTAATTAAATTTTTTTATGAATTCAAATTATTTTACGAGATGGAAAATTGGTAATGAATGATTAATTATTTAATTTAAATTAATTTTGTGTAAAATGTTTCAGAGATGATGGTGATTATGTTTTGAGTGTATATCATGTTAAATGGATTGTAAGTAGAAAAAAGTTGATAATCATGAATAATAAAAATGTTTACAGGTGTGATTGAGGTGTTAATGTAATAGTGAGATTTTAATGCAATCATTGTGTTTAATAAAAATGATAATTAAAAAATTTTAATAATAAATGAAAAAGGATATATATATTAATTATTAATAATAAATTTTGAAAATTTTAAGCAAGTCAAATGGTAAAAAGTTGTGAATCGGGTTAGATGGTTGTTGATGCAAATATTATATGATAATGGATACAAAAAATTTTAATTAGTTTTCAATTGTAATTAGCTATTAAGTGGCTATTGAGGGGGTGGCCTGTGCTCTCTTAGATAGCGAAATGGGTTGGGGGTAACAGTGAGTGTTACCTCCATCGGAGGCCAAAATGGCGATAAATGTGCGGCACACCTTATCTGTGTAAAGTAAAAATTTTACACACATTACTAAATGACCGTGTCGCACATAATGGTATTGATGTATAACAGGCAGTGAAATGAAAGTTTAGATTTCCTCGACTTTTCGGGCGGTTACTGTCCGACCGAAAAGCACTAACCGTGGTTTTGGCTAGCGGCCAGCTATGGTCATACCAAGTCCCTTGACCATAGCTGACTTGAAATTGGTACAGATTTGAAATTCATTGGGGGGAGACAATTAGAGGAAATCTTTCCGGTACTATGGAACAGCGGCTGCCACTCTGCCTGCCTTGGGGTAGCAAGACAGGTGGTAGAACCGTTTTAAGGGTGTATCATTTTATAACAAGAACATGATGATGTTCAACAATGTTTAAACTTAATAGCGGAAGCAGAGACACGGAGAGGTAAACCCTGCTCCAAAATATACAGTCTCTGTGGAAGCGAATGGGCGCCACAGTCCACTATAATCTGAAATAGTGTGTGTGGCTAGGAGATGACTCAAACGAGTCACGAACTTAAATTTTATAACATAAAGAAATTTTTTGCTCATTCAAAGTTTGATTCAATAAAAAATGTTTGCACTCTGCTCAAATAACCAGATGCTCATATTTTCAATATAAGGTGTTCATACTATGATTTCAAAGGTATCATTTTATTGTTGTGTGTTAGATATAGTTGTTGGTAAAATGTGTTTTCATTATGTATGTATATTTTAAACTAAGTCAGAAAGTAAACGTCTGGCAGGCGGTCCAATATGAACTATCAGAATCAGAGAAAAAGGGAAACCAGTAGGTGAGAAATAATGATAAATAAATATATATGTATATATTTACTATAAGTTGTTCAATTTTGAGATGCATTTTCATTGTGTTAGTAGGATATCAGCTGATCAGCAATAACATGTCACGGGTATATTATTTAGAAATGTTTTAAGGAATTGATGCTCAATGTAATGTTTGATGTATTACAGATGTTTTGGAGTAATGATAACACTAATGATAATAAGCAATAAAGTAATAATTGATGCAAATTAATAAAAGATAGTTTGTGGGTGATAGATGTTTCATGGGACACATATATCTGTCCAAGTTAAAATCAAAGTTGAATTTGAAATAGTAGAGGTGAAGATAATGTAATGTTGTTCTGGAAGTAATAGAAGTTTGAGAAGTATTAATGTTGGCACAGCAGTTGTGGAGAATAATTGTAGATTTTGAGTGATATATTTATGTTTATGATTAATAATATTATTTTGTTGTATTTGTAGTAAGGTGATGAGGTTGAGATTTTTGGGGATGGCAATTTTGTAATAGAGGGTAGTGTATTTGGGGAGTCCGCAACAAGGGTTGGGACGGGATAGGGATAGATTTAGTGGGGAAGGGGCCGCCTTAGGTAGAATCCAGGCCGCCAAATAAGGGAATTGAGTTTTGGGTAGGGGAAACACATATCCTATGTACAAAGGGTTAGAGAGTATATTTTTTTTTATATGTAGAGAAGGCGGCGATTTGTGTTTAATGGTAAGTGGGGTTTAGAGTTTTTGGGATTAGTAGATATTTTGGTAGAGATGGGTGTCATGATAATTGAAGTTGATTAATATTAGAGTCAGAGGGAGAAAGTTCATATATGTATACAGATCTAATACGGTCAATGAGAATAAATAATTTACATCACCCACAGTAAAGTATAGCGAGATTGTTAAATGAAGAGTAAAATTGGTGAATAAAGAGAGAGATTGATAATAAAGATATAAAAGCTTTTATTTTAAACCAGTGACAGAATTTCGATAAAATTTGGAAATAATGTAAAATTAAGAATTGTTTATTTTATTATTATGTAAAGGTCAATTTGCTTATTATTTATATTAATAGTTTGTTTGTTTTAAATATTTTGTTTTGTTATGTTTTGTATTTCAAGGTAGGATATTACAGATGTTCAGTGTATTTTCAGAAAGCATACATAACATATGTAGGTCAAGGGTTTTGGACTTGACCTACTTTCGATCAGCTGATGAGTTCATATACCTACTAAGCCTGTATAGTAGGAAGTCAATTTCAGTTTGTTTGTTTAATTAATTTAAACCCAATTTTTAAATAACTTTGCATATAAAGGAAACATTTTAAATAAATTTAATTTTTTTTTTAATTTTAAAATGTTGGAAATTTGAATTTTTTGAAAAAAAAAAAAAAACTTTGATTTTTCGCCTGCCAGCATATGAATATTTTAGATAATGATTCTTTTATTATGTGTGCATTAACCATGTTTATCTTATTGTATTGCATTGTATTGGTAGACTATAAGTGGTTCTCATGTTAGAGTAAGGATGTGTTTATATTATTAGAAATGTCTAGGTTAAGTCATTTGAAACAAAAATTAGAAAAACCAGGAAGAGAATTTTTTGAGAAAAGATTATTTTTTTTGAATTTTGAATTTTTTAAATTTATAATAGATTTTAAAAGAAATTTTTTTTATTGTACTATGTGTATGTCAACATGAAATGTGAGTGTGTGTGAGCCCAGTATCTGCTAAAAACAGCCCAGCTTGCATAAAAGGGGATCCATATCGGTTGAGGATCTGGCATAATCGGAGCCAGGGATTGAGGATTTTGGGGGGTAGCATGTTAAAAGGCGAGGTGCGCTGTGGTACGAGTCTGCTCAATTTCTCGGTGTTGGGATCTCTTACGGAGAAGTCCAGTGATCTCGTTCAGATGAGTCCATGGTCGCTAAGCCAGGGGGTAGTGTACCCATAAGTAGTAAAAACCAGGGGGTTGTTGGCACCAGTTCCTCACCGGACCTCTTCGGGGTTATCGATGAGATTTCTTCTGTCGTGAACAGCAGAATTCTCATCGAGGGGGTATTGTAGCGGGTCGTTTTTGGGTAATTTTTATTTTAACCGTATGGGGCATTTATATATTTTTACTTATTTCGTTTTCGGGCGGGCTTGTATAAAATATTGTAAAACTGTATTATTGTGCAACGTATTTGTCCGTATAACAGAACAGTGTTAAGCAACAATTTGAAACAAAAGCATAGACGCAGTTTGTTGTTGAGCAATGCGGCTGAAGAATTTGCCCCCTTCAAAATTCTAAGAACTTTGCAAGTGTGTCGAAGCACAGGCGCGAATACCCACGCAAGCGCGCTCAAAAGGACGCTCTGACTAAAGACTCAAGATGGCCAGAGTGTAAAAAATATTCGTCGTCTCTACAAGATCTCCCGGAAATACTGCCGAGACAGTGTTTACTATCAATGACGTCAGCAGAGCCAAAGCCAAAATTGTACTTTGGTACACGGAATATAACTTCCATATTCCATATATAAAATGGTTACCTCACAACAACTAAGTATGGAGCGACGAAAACATAGTGGCAGTGAACAACAATTCCCGCCAGAGAAAGGAAGATGTAACTGTTACGTTACCAGTTCCAAGGGCAGTCTACGAGTAACAGTTCCAGGTACCGGACTGGGCCTCAGTAGGCTCGTCAAAAAAAAGTTGTAATTTAACAAGTTAAAGAATGGATTAATCAGTTGAAGTGTCATATGACCGAGGTCAATCTATCGAGAGGGCCTTAATCGAGAATTTTATTTTTTTTTCTCTATTTTCAGAACAATAAAAAACCGTTCGGACAATGCGTGTGCGTGGGGACTGCGTGGCCGACAAAGGGGGAATTTGAGTCATATAAAATGTTAAGGGTTTTATAAATTGTAAATAATGTGTGTATGTGAGAGTGGCAAAGCTGGGCTATCTTTTGTGTGTGTTCTCTAATTGTTTCCTGTATTTGTTAAAATCAATGTGTAAGTATCAAACATAAGGTAAGCTATAGTCTGTAAGGTGCAAAAGTTGCATAACATGTGTAATAAAATAAATTAAATAAGTATAGATGTGTGTTGATGATATACTGCTATTGTGGAGTATGAGACTCCAATGTAATCAAGTCCAATGTAATATGTTTAATTGGTGTGGCTCTCGACGTCTTACTGGCCTGAAACACTTCCTTAAGTTTCCCAGCTGGTCGAGTCCCAATGGTAGCAAGACCGGTCGAGTAGCGTAAAGTTGATGAAGAAATATATATGCTCAGCTTCACCGAAAGTTTCAAAACAAAAATTATTGTTTTGAAGAAAATTAAAAAAAAATTATGTTTATAAAAAAAAAATAATAAAAAAAAATTTTAATTTTATTAATTAATTAATTAGGATCAATTAATTAATATAGGGCTGTGAAGTTTTAAACAGTGTAATGCTCTTCTGAAAATTTTTATTAAAGTTTTAGTATAATTTAAATAATCTATCACCACTCATAAGACTGTCTGTAAACCAATCGATATTTGTTTACCTTTCTATTTTTTAGGTTATCTTCACTTACGGGTGGTAAAGTCCTTGTAGATTATCAATTAGAATTATATTATTGGTAATTAGTATTATTGAAGAAATAAAGAACTATTAAGTATTGAAAAGTATTAATGTTTTATTAAGTAATAGCAATATTGACTCTTATCGATTAGTATCGATTCTCAGGATATCGAAAAAAGTTACAAATATATGATATAAAAATTAAATAGGGTTCTTTAAACAGCCAGTTATTACCAAAGTCAGAGAAATCGGGCTAATATTTGAAAAGTATAACGTTACAATCAAATTAATAGTTATTAATAAACACAGACATTGAATAATAAATTGTAAATATAATAATTGTTTTCACCAAACAGCTGTGCTGAACCAAGAAGAGGCACTGGAATTGTCAAAGCAAATGGCCGCCGTCAAGTCGATGAAAATGTTGCTCGTTGCTGCTGCATTCCAAATAATGTATTTTGACGCAATATTTCTGTTCTCGTGTCCGCAAATCTCTTGTTATATGTTGTGTAGTGACTGGTGTAGTGATTCTGGGTTGTATTTAGTGTATCTGTATAATTATTAGTTCAAACACTTTCCCCGATTCCATCACTAATTTGGGTTAATATATTACACAGTTTTCTAGTGTTTTGTGGTGTTTTTCAGAGTAGATATGTATTGTTCTGTGTTTCTTGATTGTTTCTGTTATAATATGATAGTTTTTAGAAGTATTCCACAAGTCACTCGCGATTTCACAATAACGTACTATACATTCGCTTAGTATGTCTATTATAGGTTAGGTTATGCACGTTACCAAACGCATGTCATGTTAACCGTTCAAAAACCAATAATTAACTAACTGTTTCCTTCAGTTTCAATTAAACTCTTAGCCCATATAATATTATCCTTAACATTGTTCAAAAATATTTTCACATCCTGTGTACATTTTACTATTTCACTATATGAATGCCTAAACTTTGGTTATTTGTCAATTTTATTCACTAGATTTGATTTAAATTAATCTTTCAGTTCATTCTGGTTATTTTCAGATTAAATAATGTCATTTTATAGTGTTTTCTGTCCAAAAAATAGTAATTTTACTTTCAGTTTGGGTATACTCTGAAGAGTCCAAAACATCAAAATTTACTTCCTGTCATTATATAAATTCAGCCATTTTATCAGTTATATTTAATATTAATAATTCTATATTGTATTAAAAGGTTCCTATTCCCTTATTTTCTGGTAATTAATTGAATTAGTTGTATTCTGAAACATTATTCTGAAATATACGACTCCCATGTCCAAATTTCTGAGTTGAGTCATTCTCATTTTTATTTATAATCCTGAATATAATTTATTAAAATCTCTCTAAATGGTATGTGCAATTATATGGCATGATCTCAAGTTTATTTTGTCTAAACCCCTTTTGTTTATTTGCATTTAATTGAGCAATTTCTCTGTTTTGATGAAGTTTGGTTTCCATTCTTTTGGCCTATGATTTTTTAACAATTTTTCTTACAAAATAATTTACAAACAATATATGATGTGTGATACCCTCTCTGACTTTTTACAAATAGTATTATAAATTAAACATGTTTTCAAATTACACAAAAACAATTAGTATTGGTTACAATACAAATAATAGTTAAACAGAATAAAGAACATTTTTTTTTTTATAAATGGTTGTCTTCAAATCAGACATTTTGCAACAAAATTCCCATTTCCAACATGTAAATATGGTTTACAACAAAGGTTTTTTACTAACTAACATCTTAATTACTCTCTACTATTTACAAGTGGTAACTATTTTTATAGTTCTGATGTTAGTTGTTTCAGACCCAAACAAATGGCCTTATATCTAAAACATTTTTAAACATTCTTGTACTATATACATTAAAACCTTATATCTATATTCTTATTTCTAACTATTATTATAAGTAGGATTCTACAGTTTTTATACAGTCTTTTATACCTTGTCTTTGGGGAATTGTACCCTGTCATTAACAAATAAATAGTATGAACCGTTCAAAAAGCACTATGAAATCTGTTTTTCTTTTTTCATGTAAAACAAAAATGTTATTTTAAACAGATTCATGTCTTATGAACAACATATTGTCACCGTACACATTTTAAGTCATTGAAAAATGCATTTTTCATTGCATCCAATGTTTGTGATTGCCAAGAATGAAACACAAGGTTCATTTTTTATAATACCCAAAACTATCACTGGTTCACTTTCACTGATATATTATGTTAATGCTAAATGGTCGTATAGTCTTATCAACATAATAAATTGGTTAGCGTTTTTTCAATGGAGATTTGTTCCATGGGTACTATATTATTGTTTCATCTCAGTTCACAGGAAACTTTTACTTTATACACTCCTCTCTCTTAAATTTATATACATGTGGTTTTTATTTCGTTATACTTTTATTTTTAGATATTTATTTTGGGGATATAGGGATTTGGGTGTCTTTTATAAGAGCATGACATCTTCTTCAGGATGCTGCCCTCTTCTTCTTTCTTCAGTCTTCTTTTCTCCTGCCTTCTGGGACTGGTATCTTCTCCATCTTCTTCTTGATGCCATCAGGTTTCTTGGGATCTTCTCCATCTTCTTCTTGATTTCAGAAATACACCACCTGTATTTGTTTGATCTTGGCTTATTTTAGGGTTTCTCTTCTATTTATTCTCCCTCGTCGTGGGTTTGGTCATATTCTGTACTGCTTTGTTATTTACTATTTTACCTTCCTGGGTTATACCTTGAAAACCTTTGGTTATGAGACTGGTCTTGGATGACTCATCACTAGTAACTCCTTTTATTTTAACTTGTATTTTCTTTATAATAATGATTTCTTTCCACAGTTGCTATGAATTAATCTATTTATATTAGACTTAATGTTTTCTTCGAAATTTAAATATTATAACTTCATTATTCTAATGATCAATTGCCATTCAATATTATGCTTATATCTGTCACGCTACAGATTGCTCTCCTCCAGAAGTAATTATTTCAGACATGTTTATGGATGAAATAATTTCTTATGATAATTTCATCATTTCTTATAATTCATTTTCTTCTCCATCTTTATATCGACTTTTTTATAATTAGAGTTTAATTAATTTTATATATATAATTATTTGTTTTACTACTGATCCTTTTCGGATAGTTAGTGTCTTCTGAGATATATTATAATTGTAATACATTTTCTTTCTATATCAACTTCGTGTTGTATCCTTGGGATATTAATTCCCTAACATTCCCTATCACGTGGGCTGGGGCAGATCAGAGGGGCACTGTACGGTACTTCTCTGCTGGCCATACACCACTTCTATAAATTGAGTACAGGGGCATATCCATCCCTGCTCAAAAAAAACATAATGCTGCTGGAATTATCTTCAGTCAGTCATCGAATAAATAAATAAAAAGTAGTCTCATTTTCGACTAATAAAAATATCTTTGGATTCTCCACTTCGTAGTCTCTCAGATTATCTCACGTTTTCTATCTTAATAAATCTTCATAATCATTATTATACTCATTACATATATATTTTTTCAAAACTCTTAACTTGTCTGATATATTTATTTTAATTATGGTTGAAAACCTTTCTTTTAATAATTCTGGTTACTGTTTACAATGTAACTCTCTTTCTTCTCCATCTGAATTCTCTTTATACTTTCTTCTGGTTACTCATAGTATTACCATGGTCTTTATAAATAGTCTTTCTTATTCATTATTTGAATGGTCTTAATATATTATATTTAATTTTTTAACATTGTATCTTTACATTAGATATACAGGTTGTTATATTGATCATTTTATTTAAACATTTTGGTTGTTTCCTTTCTCTTAGAAAGTTATTAATCCACCTTCGCATTCATTAACATTAATTCATTTATATCATATTTCATGTGGTATTTCTTCTCTTTGCAATTCATATAGGTCTTATTATTATCATTGGTTCAAAATCATCTTCTCCATATGTTTGGTATGAGTTGTTCTTCTTTGCTCTTAATTAACTGTTTTCATTATCGTTTCATAGGTAATTAGTCTCTTTGCTTCCAAATTTTTTCCTTCTCTGGTATATTACACTCTTTTTTGTTAGTCTTCTCTACTCCTTCAAATGCTATTGTGAATGTCTAGCATTTATTCTGGATTAACGTTAACTCTCTTTTCTGAATTAATCACTTTATTTTCTTCTCAATTCAATCATAATTGACACATAATTATTTTTTGGAACTTGGTTAGTTTTAATGTAAAATTCAAACTATTCTTTTTATTTAATTGAAAAATATTTCTCATAAATCCTTGTAATATGTTGATCTTATCTTGTTTCAAAGTACTGACGTTCTATCAACATTCAAATTCTGTTTAATTCATTTATTCCCAGAATTGTCTCATTCAGAATTGTTTATAGTACTGTGATTTTACTATTATTTCTGAATGTTTTGGTATTTCTCCAAATTCAAATTCTTCTTAATTATTTACCATAAAGTTTTTCTCATAAACTTAGTTATAGTAAGTTGGTCTTACTTTATTTTTAAATTTTTTGTAAAATTAAGTTCAAAATTCTCTCTCTTTCTCTTTCTTCCATAAAGTTTTGTTCTAAATTATCAGGTTGTAGTAAGATGTACTTACTCAATTTTAAATTTTTATAATTATATTTCAATTCAAAAGTCTTTCTTTTTCTTTCTTCCATAAAGTTTGTTCCAAAATTATTAGGTTGTAAGATGTTCTTACATTATTTCCGAATTTTTAAAATATAAATTCTAAATTCCTTCTTCTTATAATTCTCCAGAATGTTCTTTTCAAAATATTAGGTTGTAAGATGTACTTACATTATTTTTAAATTTTTATAATAAAAATTCTAAATTCCTTCTTCTTATAATTCTCCAAAATGTTCTTCTCAAAATATTAGGTTGTAAGATGTACTTACATTATTTTCGAATTTTTAAAATATAAATTCCAAATTCTAAATTCTAAAACTCACAACTCATTCTTCATAATATTTCTTCATAGAAGCTTGATTGTACACTCCTTTGATTTTTCCTGAAACGATTTCCTTCAACTCATATGTATTGTTATGCTTATCATTTACCACAACATATGGTCCGGTGTAAAGTAATAGTAGTTTTTTGGTTATGCCTTCTAAGGTGCTAGGCAGCTCTCTATTTTTTAGGAGGACTTTTTCACCCTCTTTATATGTTACAATTCGCCCTATTGCCTTCTGGTATTTGGCTTGCCGTTTTTCCTGATCTTCTGCTACCTTATTGTAAAACTTCAACTGGTTGAATTTCCTATTGTTGTTCGTTGGAAATTCAATGATTTGTTCAATGTCTCGGGGAGTCGGCTTCTCATACATGGCTGAGTACGGTGGAATTCCTATAGCTGGATGGTGGGCGTAATTTAGGAATGTTTCTGTCGCTGCTAGGTACTCTTGCCACTTTTTCTGTTGGTTGTGACAGTACGTGCGCAATATCCTACCCACTTCTCTTAGTACTCTCTCAGCCGGATTGCTACTTGGGTGGTAGACTGATGTCTTATATGTTTTGACCCCAAGTGCTAATAAAGTGTCTCGCCATCTCCTCCCCTTAAACTGTGTACCATGGTCGGTAATAATAGAAAATGGTCTACCGATCTCTGGGATATACAAATCAATAATCACCGCCAAAACCTTTGCTGTCGTTGCCCGATTAACCGGATATAGCTTTATATACTTGGTGTAGTGATCCATTATAATTACCAAGTATTTATATCTGTGTCGACCACCGCTACGGGGAAATGGCCCGCATATATCCAAAAACACTTTTTCCAGTTTTGTGTTGGAAGTTATTGGTATCATGATACCCTCTGTCTTTTCATTGTTTACTTTTGCACATTGGCAGATCTTACAGGACTTGATGTATGTTCTCACCTTGCGGTTGATATTCTTGATCTTACAATTTTCCTCTAGAGCTTGTATCACTTTTAACGCTCCCATGTGACCATACCTGACATGGTAATCGATGATGACCTCCTTTTCTATTTGGTGCGGGATTATCACCTTCCATGTCTCATCGTCCAATGCGGTTTTTATGAATAAAATTCCCTTGTTAAGGTGGTAATATTTAGAAATGGTTTCATCATTGGCTTCCAAACGACTCACAATGTTTTTCAGCTTAGGATCAGACTGCTGATGGATTCGGATATTTATTAACAAAGCTTGTAAATCGGCTCTGGTCGTGAATATGTTATAAATTTTTACTAAGCTCTCCTTCTCTCCCTCGAAAGTCTGATCTTCCAGATTTACACGTGACAACACATCTGCTACCACGTTCTTCTTTCCTGGAATGTATTCCCATTTCAGGTCATATTCTTGTAGGGCGAGTACCCACCTAGCCAATCGGCCGTGACTCAATTTGCACCTACGAAGGAACGAGATGGATTTATGATCAGTTCGTACCGTGACTTGATATCCGAGAATGTACGTCCGGAACTTGCTGCATGCGAACACCACGCTCAACAATTCCTTTTCTGTCACACTGTAGTTCTTTTCGCACTGGTCAGTGTGCGACTAGCGAAGCTTATTACCAGATGTTGTCCCTCCTCATCTTCCTGGTATAATGTCGTTCCTAAGCTTAGATCGCTAGCGTCACAGTTTAGAAAGAACGGTTTCTTAAAATCTGGGTGACGAAGTATGACACTCTCCAGAAACTTCTCTTTTATCAATCGGAAAGTAATATCTTGATCTTCACCCCAAGTCCATTTGTTTTTGGCAGATAACTGTGGTTGAAACTTGGCGGTCAACTCGGAATATCGGCTCTGAAACTTCCTGTAATAGTTACAGAGTCCGAGGAAAGATTGCAATTGTTTCCTGTTTTTTGGTTGCGGGAACCTCTGAATTGCCTCCACTTTTTCTGCTGATGGGGTAATACCTCGGTCGTCTAGGTTGAAGCCTAGGAATTGTACCTCGCGCGCTATGAACTTGGATTTCTCCAACTTCAGTGTTATGTTGTTCTGCGCTAGTTTGTTTAGTACAAATTCCACTCTGTAACAGTGCTCCTCCCAGGTTCCGGATGTAATTAGTAAATCGTCAACATAGACGGTGGTAAATTGGAGCGCTTCTGGTCCCAAAATCTGGTCCATGCATGCCACAAATATGGCGACAGAATTGACAAGTCCGAAGGGCAGTCTCTTGAACTGGTAATTGCGCCCTTCGAAAATGAACGCTACATACTGGCGGCTTTGTGGATGCAGCTCTACCTGCCAATAACCACAGACCGTATCCCAGGTGCTAATAAAGTTAGTACCATGAAAACGCTTTAAGATTTCTTCTATTTCACCGGGAGATGTTCTGTCATTCACAATTGTCTTGTTCAACTCACGCGCATCTAAACAGAGCCGGACTTGTCCGTCTTTCTTCGGAACAGCAATAATTGGACTAGTGTAAGGTGATTGACTAATCTCAATTATGTCGTTTTCAATCATCTTGTTTATCTCTGTTCTCACGGCTTCTTTGAGCGACTGCGCTATTGGATATGACCTCCGGTTAAACTCTACGTTTTCTTTAAAACGAAGTTGGCACTGGTAGTTTTTTACCTTCCCTGGTTCATCAGAAAACACCGCCTTGTATTTCTCATATATTGTAATTAGACGATCAGCCAGATGTGTTGGTATTTTCTTGTCATCGCTTCCGCACTGGAAATTCCGTATTTCTTGGATCTTAACTGACCATAAATCCTCTCCTCCTTGATTGTATATTATGGGTTTAGAAAGAGGGCTGTTTCTAATAACATTTATTTTACGAAGTTGTTGATGTATAGGGCTGGGAAGTATAGTTGTGCCTCCTACCAGATCTGCGGTCCATGTTACTCCGTCTGGGAAAAGTGATACTTTATTTAAATTAAGATCGATTACTGCCGAATATCTACGAAGAATATCGCAACCGACTAAGATGTCAAATGGTAATCCGGTGGCGATTAAAAATTCCATATCTAAAGCTATATCACGGCTAACGACACTTAAGGAAACTTGCTTCCTAATGGTTTTATTCTGGCGGCCAGTTGCACCTACCAACACAATGTTGTTGACTGGTAACATTGGCAAAGTTTTTCCACATGTACATTGTATTCTCTCCAACTCATTGGAGTTTATTATTGAAATATTAGCTCCTGTGTCTATCATTATTTTAGCGGGAACTCCTTCCACCTCCGCTGTTATATAAATTATCTCATTATTACTGTTGCTGAGACTCTTCTCGTTCTCTTCCAAAAGTTCAGTTCGTATGTCTTTCAAATAATGGTTACTGATAATAGTGATGTTTTTATCATTGTTTGCTTGTTGCAAATCATCCTTTTCTAACCCAGGAAGTATAAGCAGTAACAGGTCATCGTTGTTGATTACTGCCTCCTCTCGTTTAAAGCATTTTGGTCATTGTTTAAGTTATTGTTGACCGAGGCATCGTTCGGGAAACTCTGGTTTGTTTCCTGACGTTCTGTACCCTGGTTGATGTTTAACGCCCTGTTCGGTTGTCTGCCAAGATCTTCCAGGCTGGTACTTCGTCTTTCCTGTTCGTATCTTGGGCCGTCTCGTTCCGCACTCCTCCATCTTCGGTCGGCGCCGTGGAAGCTGCTCCTCCTCGGTTGATAGTATCTCCTGGGTCCGCGATCTTCTGCTCTTATAAAATTTACCCTAGGGCGCGACACTCGGTTATTACTATTGCTATTATTATTATTACTAATATTATTATTATAGTAATTTCGGTTAGGTGGGTAAGGTCTGTCACCATTATTGTTGGGATATGGATTTCTCTGACTGTACGGAACATTATTATTTTGTTGATAAAAGTGGTTTCGATTATTTGGGTAGGGGTTGTTATTTCTCACGCCGTTAAAATTTCCGTTAAACTGGTTATTACGCGGCTGGTTGTTAGGGCCGTCGTAATTACTGGGCTGGTTCCGGTTATTTGTATGGTTATTGCCGTTATTGGGGTAAGTAGTCGGCCTTGCTTCTGGTCTCTCATTTCTCTTCCTGCTCTGCCGATAATACTCTTCATTCTCGTATCCCTCCAATAACTCAGTCATTCCCTGGATCGTCTTGATCTGACTACCTCTCCGGGCCCTGATAATGTCCTCATCATAGTGATAAGATATCTTATTCACTAAACATTCTTCTGGGATTGCTGGCTCAAGGTGCTTTGCCATACACACCTTCCCCAAGAAATATGCCATCATACTGCTACCTAATTGTGACCTGTATCTTCCGTTACAAATATTGTCACGTATCAAGTTCTGGGTGGTCTCAGACCAGTATTTTGTCTTAAACATTTTCCGGAACTGTTGGTAGTCGGAAATTTCACTCCGGTTGGCCATCCACCAATTATCTGTAATGTCTCGGAAGGACTCGTCGAATATCTCCCTGCTATGGCTCCATTGGGTAATTTTATGCTTGGTCAAATATTCTTCTACCCTTGCCAGGAACTCCATCGGCTTGCGTTTGTACTGCCGGAAGTTGAGCCACTCTCGGCTTTCGTTGACGGGCAATCCGGTGAAATGAGTCGGTCTGTTTCTAATCGCTTCCATCTCCTCTCGGCTTTGTCGCACCTGACCGGTGATATTGGCCATCGTCTCTTGTATATCATTACATCGTTCTGTGACCTGGTTGCGTACTTTTCCGAATTCTTCTTGATTTTCCTTTCTCTGTTCTTCTACCTTCCTACGACTATGTTCTTCAATATTTGTGAACTTGATGTTCACCACTTCTTTAAACTCATTCACCTCCTTTTCGGTCTGGTTGCACTTTCCATCAATCTCTCGAATCTGTCGATTGACCATTATATTTTCTTCTTCCATCTTCTTATCCATCGCTTTTTTGTTAACCTTGATTTCCTTATTCATTTCTTCTCGCAACAATTCCATTCTTTCGTCCAGTTTGTCCAAATTCTCCTGATTTACCTCCCTTAACTCTTCTCTTAGAATTTGATTGTCCTCTCTCAATTCTTCCAATTTCTCCCCCATCTTCTCTTCCAACTTCCTGTTATCTTCTTTCAACTCTTCCTTCAATTGTCGGTTGTTCTTCTCTATCTTCTTCCTGGTTTCATCTATTTTCTGATTGGTATTTTCAATTTTAATAATCAACTCTTCTTTAGTCGCCTTGAATTCTTCCTTGAACAATTGGTTGTCTTCCTTCAATTCTTCCATGTTCTTGTTCATCCCAGTCAACTCTTCTTTTGTGGATTGATTATCCTTCTTCAATTCTTCTAACTTTCCTCCCATCCTCTCTTCCATCTTCTTGCTGTTTTCTTCCATCTTCTTGCTGTTTTCTTCCATCTTCTTCGTCAGGGACTGATTGTCTTCCTTCAATTCTTCTAACTTCTTCCCCATCTCTTCTTCCAACTTCCTGTTTGTTGTTTCGATTTTATTTCCTAAATCTTCTTTCAAGGACTGGTTATCACTCCCCATTTTCTTACTCAAGTCTTCCTTCAATTCCTTACTTGTGGATTCCATTTTCTTATTATTTTTGTCCATTTTCTTGTCCATTTTCTGGTTGTTCTGCTCCAATTTGTCTTCCATCTTTTGTAGAAATCTTTCCATGAATCTGTCCATTTTATCCTCTTCCGTTACTTTGGATTTTTCTACATGTCTTTCCTGGACATTTACTTCCCCTGTCTGAGTAGGCATCTCAGGTTGTTCCCCTGGTTGTTCATGTTGTTTGGACAACACTGGTGGCAACGACTCTTCCGCGTCTATTGGCGTTGCTTCCTTGTTGTCCATGTCAACTTCTATTTCTTTCTCGGCCTCCGCCGCCCGTTTCTTAGATGTTGCACGTCGTTGCATTTTCCCTTGAAATTCTCTGGCTTTGTAGCTGTTGCCTAGCTCCAACTAGTGATTGGGCAGAATGTATTGGCCTTCCAATCGCTAATTAAAGCCCCTAAAGTTGTGTGCCAATTTGTAATAAAATAAATTAAATAAGTATAGATGTGTGTTGATGATATACTGCTATTGTGGAGTATGAGACTCCGATGTAATCAAGTCCAATGTAATATGTTTAATTGGTGTGGCTCTCGACGTCTTACTGGCCTGAAACACTTCCTTAAGTTTCCCAGCTGGTCGAGTCCCAATGGTAGCAAGACCGGTCGAGTAGCGTAAAGTTGATGAAGAAATATATATGCTCAGCTTCACCGAAAGTTTCAAAACAAAAATTATTGTTTTGAAGAAAATTAAAAAAAAATTATGTTTATAAAAAAAAAATAATAAAAAAAATTTTTAATTTTATTAATTAATTAATTAGGATCAATTAATTAATATAGGGCTGTGAAGTTTTAAACAGTGTAATGCTCTTCTGAAAATTTTTATTAAAGTTTTAGTATAATTTAAATAATCTATCACCACTCATAAGACTGTCTGTAAACCAATCGATATTTGTTTACCTTTCTATTTTTTAGGTTATCTTCACTTACGGGTGGTAAAGTCCTTGTAGATTATCAATTAGAATTATATTATTGGTAATTAGTATTATTGAAGAAATAAAGAACTATTAAGTATTGAAAAGTATTAATGTTTTATTAAGTAATAGCAATATTGACTCTTATCGATTAGTATCGATTCTCAGGATATCGAAAAAAGTTACAAATATATGATATAAAAATTAAATAGGGTTCTTTAAACAGCCAGTTATTACCAAAGTCAGAGAAATCGGGCTAATATTTAAAAAGTATAACGTTACAATCAAATTAATAGTTATTAATAAACACAGACATTGAATAATAAATTGTAAATATAATAATTGTTTTCACCAAACAGCTGTGCTGAACCAAGAAGAGGCACTGGAATTGTCAAAGCAAATGGCTGCCGTCAAGTCGATGAAAATGTTGCTCGTTGCTGCTGCATTCCAAATAATGTATTTTGACGCAATATTTCTGTTCTCGTGTCCGCAAATCTCTTGTTATATGTTGTGTAGTGACTGGTGTAGTGATTCTGGGTTGTATTTAGTGTATCTGTATAATTATTAGTTCAAACACTTTCCCCGATTCCATCACTAATTTGGGTTAATATATTACACAGTTTTCTAGTGTTTTGTGGTGTTTTTCAGAGTAGATATGTATTGTTCTGTGTTTCTTGATTGTTTCTGTTATAATATGATAGTTTTTAGAAGTATTCCACAAGTCACTCGCGATTTCACAATAACGTACTATACATTCGCTTAGTATGTCTATTATAGGTTAGGTTATGCACGTTACCAAACGCATGTCATGTTAACCGTTCAAAAACCAATAATTAACTAACTGTTTCCTTCAGTTTCAATTAAACTCTTAGCCCATATAATATTATCCTTAACATTGTTCAAAAATATTTTCACATCCTGTGTACATTTTACTATTTCACTATATGAATGCCTAAACTTTGGTTATTTGTCAATTTTATTCACTAGATTTGATTTAAATTAATCTTTCAGTTCATTCTGGTTATTTTCAGATTAAATAATGTCATTTTATAGTGTTTTCTGTCCAAAAAATAGTAATTTTACTTTCAGTTTGGGTATACTCTGAAGAGTCCAAAACATCAAAATTTACTTCCTGTCATTATATAAATTCAGCCATTTTATCAGTTATATTTAATATTAATAATTCTATATTGTATTAAAAGGTTCCTATTCCCTTATTTTCTGGTAATTAATTGAATTAGTTGTATTCTGAAACATTATTCTGAAATATACGACTCCCATGTCCAAATTTCTGAGTTGAGTCATTCTCATTTTTATTTATAATCCTGAATATAATTTATTAAAATCTCTCTAAATGGTATGTGCAATTATATGGCATGATCTCAAGTTTATTTTGTCTAAACCCCTTTTGTTTATTTGCATTTAATTGAGCAATTTCTCTGTTTTGATGAAGTTTGGTTTCCATTCTTTTGGCCTATGATTTTTTAACAATTTTCTTACAAAATAATTTACAAACAATATATGATGTGTGATACCCTCTCTGACTTTTTACAAATAGTATTATAAATTAAACATGTTTTCAAATTACACAAAAACAATTAGTATTGGTTACAATACAAATAATAGTTAAACAGAATAAAGAACATTTTTTTTTTAAATAAATGGTTGTCTTCAAATCAGACATTTTGCAACAAAATTCCCATTTCCAACATGTAAATATGGTTTACAACAAAGGTTTTTTACTAACTAACATCTTAATTACTCTCTACTATTTACAAGTGGTAACTATTTTTATAGTTCTGATGTTAGTTGTTTCAGACCCAAACAAATGGCCTTATATCTAAAACATTTTTAAACATTCTTGTACTATATACATTAAAACCTTATATCTATATTCTTATTTCTAACTATTATTATAAGTAGGATTCTACAGTTTTTATACAGTCTTTTATACCTTGTCTTTGGGGAATTGTACCCTGTCATTAACAAATAAATAGTATGAACCGTTCAAAAAGCACTATGAAATCTGTTTTTCTTTTTTCATGTAAAACAAAAATGTTATTTTAAACAGATTCATGTCTTATGAACAACATATTGTCACCGTACACATTTTAAGTCATTGAAAAATGCATATTTCATTGCATCCAATGTTTGTGATTGCCAAGAATGAAACACAAGGTTCATTTTTTATAATACCCAAAACTATCACTGGTTCACTTTCACTGATATATTATGTTAATGCTAAATGGTCGTATAGTCTTATCAACATAATAAATTGGTTAGCGTTTTTTCAATGGAGATTTGTTCCATGGGTACTATATTATTGTTTCATCTTAGTTCACAGGAAACTTTTACTTTATACACTCCTCTCTCTTAAATTTATATACATGTGGTTTTTATTTCGTTATACTTTTATTTTTAGATATTTATTTTGGGGATATAGGGATTTGGGTGTCTTTTATAAGAGCATGACATCTTCTTCAGGATGCTGCCCTCTCCTTCTTTCTTCAGTCTTCTTTTCTCCTGCCTTCTGGGACTGGTATCTTCTCCATCTTCTTCTTGATGCCATCAGGTTTCTTGGGATCTTCTCCATCTTCTTCTTGATTTCAGAAATACACCACCTGTATTGGTTGATCTTGGCTTATTTTAGGGTTTCTCTTCTATTTATTCTCCCTCGTCGTGGGTTTGGTCATATTCTGTACTGCTTTGTTATTTACTATTTTACCTTCCTGGGTTATACCTTGAAAACCTTTGGTTATGAGACTGGTCTTGGATGACTCATCACTAGTAACTCCTTTTATTTTAACTTGTATTTTCTTTATAATAATGATTTCTTTCCACAGTTGCTATGAATTAATCTATTTATATTAGACTTAATGCTTTCTTCAAATTTAAATATTATAACTTCATTATTCTAATGATCAATTGCCATTCAATATTATGCTTATATCTGTCACGCTACACATGTAACACTAAGGTGTAATATTTCACCATTTCTGAGTAATAAAAAAAAAAATTTGATTTCTCTTCCACACAATTGAGAGTTAAATTCTTTCAATGCCTTATTTCGTTATATGTATCGTCAGAGTTCGTCAAACGAAATGGGTTTACCTCCACTACGCGATCCGGCCAGATCCAAGTCGTAAGGTAAGTGGAAGTGTTAACTTAATTTGAATAAATAATATAACGAAAAGTAAAAGTTACAATTATATTCTGTGTTGTGTAAATTTTTGTGAAAATGCATAATGAAATAAAATTATAATGGTACATTTGTCATTATTTTATTAGTTACCCATACTGAACTGCAGAGATAGAAAAGCTTGTGTGTGTGTGCATGTTTAAAAAAAAAAGGACTAATATCATTAGATGTGCTAATAAAATTTTTAATGACTTCTTCATGACATACAGTCATCATCTTTACATGCTACTTTTTAATTTGATGGTTGTGTTTCATTTAATTATTATTTATTTTTTTATTTAAAATACTGCTTTCTGAATTAATAAAATATTGAAGAGACTGTCTCAGATGAATGTTTTAATTAATATAATAAAAACATAACAGAACATGTTTCTTATTTAGAGGCGAGTTCTGGTTTCAAAATAGAAGTTGCAATGATTCAAAAATATTCTTCCAATCTTACCAATCCAAGAAAATTCCATCCAGAATTTAGAACCATGTGTACCATGTATACAGATATGTATATT